>PISX010009055.1:0-77766 GCA_004024625.1 Mellivora capensis
CATGTCTGTGAATCGCCAGGTTTACACACTTCACAGCACTAACCATAGCACATACCCTCCCCAATGTCCATTACCCCACCCCCCTTTCCCGACCCCCCTCCCCCCAGCAACCCTCAGTTTGTTTTGTGAGATTAAGAGTCACTTATGGTTTGTCTCCCTCCCAATCCCATCTTGTTTCTTTTCTTCTTTTCCTACCCCCTAACCCCCACTACCCTTTTTATTAAGAGCTTGGATCCTTTCTTGACTTTCCTTTTTTCCTTTTTTTTTTTTTTTTAAACTAGCTACTGCTATTTATTTAATTTGACTTTTTGAATGATTTAAATAAAAATCTGTAGACAGTCTGGGGAACTTCAGTGGGAAAACCTGCAGTGCCTAATGAGTGGAGTGTGATGTCACAGGATATATATTTTTATGGTTAGGTTCAAAGATCTTTTTTGGTGGTGAGGGGGCATGCTTGCTTTTTTAAAAAGTTTGTTCCAGTGATTTGTGATAAATGTTCATATAATTTTTCAGGTCAGATGCTGCTGAAGTATATCCTTAGGCCTCTGGCATCTTGCCCATCCCTTCATGCTGTTATAGAAAGCCAGCCCAACAGCATTATTATTCGTTTTGAATCTGTGATGACTGACTTGGAACATCCGGCACCGTCTGAGGTTTTTGCGAAGATCAGACTGGTACTGGAAATGCTTCAGAAACAACTTCTAGGTCTGTATCCCCAAGGTTGTGCTTTTCTATTTTTATGTCTGGGAAAAGTGGATATTGTTTTTAAAAGTAAATATTATTTGAAAGTAGATAAAAATGCCCCCAGTAAGGATGTTTAGAGGATTGGAGGTGAGTAAATGATGCCAAAGGAGTAAAGTTATCACCTGCTTATTTCCTGCTCTGCTTTACATTCGTTCTCCTCCCTATATTGAAAATAGGGTCACCAGTGCTACCCCAAATTCTGTATTTGTAATATTTAGTTGAATTTTAGGATATACTTCTCTTATTGGACTTCTAGTAACATCACACTCTGGGACTCTTGCTTTAATTATGGGAGAAGCAGAGATGAACTAAGTATTGTTTTTTGTTTGTTTTTTAGAGAGCGAGACAAAGAGAGATGGGGGGAAGGGACAGAAAGAGAGAAAGAGGGAATCTTAAGCAGGCTCCACACCCAGCACAGGCTCAATATTAAAACCATGACTGAGCCAAAATCAAGAGTCAGACGCTTAATCACCTGAGCCCCCCAGGCGGCCTGAACCAAGTTCTATGTATTTCTTTTTTTTTTTTTTTAATATTTCATTTATTTATTTGACAGACAGAGATCACAACTAGGCAGAGAGGCAGGCAGAGAGAGAGGAAGGAAGCAGGCTCCCTGCTGAGTAGAGAGCCCGATGCGGGGCTCGATCCCAGGACCCTGGGATCATGACCTGAACCGAAGGCAAAGGCTTTAACCCACTGAGCCACCCAGGCACCCCAGTTCTATGTATTTCAATAGGAAAATTTCCATTAATCTGATAGAAACAAACCAGATTTAACGTAAATAAATTACATTCCATTTTAGCCTTTGGTTTAGATCTTTATATATTCACGATTGAAATAGCCAATTTCTGTATTGCTTTGAATAATTTTTTTGGTTGTCATACTACTAAAGTTTTTCTGGTGTTTTAATACTGTTTTTTAGTTACTTGACTTATCTTCTTTTTAAAAAATATTTGTTTATTTTGACTACCTTCTTTATGCTTTTCTCAGTTGTCTTACTGAATAGTCAAACATTCTTGATGTAGAAAAAAGTTAAAAGATGCTGGTGTTGTTTGTATGCTTTCCTGGGAGTCATTTAGT
The DNA here is from genome assembly GCA_004024625.1 of Mellivora capensis. Classification (NCBI taxonomy): domain Eukaryota; kingdom Metazoa; phylum Chordata; class Mammalia; order Carnivora; family Mustelidae; genus Mellivora; species Mellivora capensis. The sequence goes on from PISX010009055.1 coordinate 1,822, forward strand.
TTATTTACATAAAACAATTTCTGTGTAAAGAAAGGAGTTGGTTCTAGTTTTAGCAGTAGCAGAGAAGAAAAAAAGAAGTCTTTAGACTTGTGTAAACTGCAGAAATCCAAGGTAGTTTTCTTGTTCCTTCACTTAGGGAAATAATATATAGGTATAAATAAACTTGTAAACAAAGTATCCAAGGATTGGAAGGAACCAGAGATCTCAGATGCTCGAGTCTCTCCGGGTCACATAGCCAGCCTGAGCACTGTTAGTGAGGGGGAGGTCCCTTCCTCTTGATGCATTCTGTCCTGCCTCAGGGCAGCTCTGATTTGTATGGGGTTCCGTTTGTTTTTTTAAAAAATCACGTCTCCTATATCTGTAGTAAATACAGATAGCAAAACCTCCATATTGCAAATTGAATCTTCAGGGTAGTTGTTTAAAAAAATTTGTTCAAAATACAGTGCTCTGTAATGCCTGCTTTATTGGCTATTTCTACTGTGTTTAGTATGTAGAAGATGTTAAATTCCCATTACACGTGATGGACTTTTAAATTCTTTACAGTAGCTGTTACTTCCTTTATATCTTACCACCAGTATAAACATGCTTAGGTTTTTTTGAATAATGTTTTAAGTTCTTACTTTCTTTGCTCTTCTATGAATATATTCCATTTCTTCTGTAGCCTTATTAAAGTATGATATCCAGAACAGAACAAACTTTTATAGGTATAGTGTGAACTAATTCAGAGTAGTTTGAGAGCATTCATGGCCTCACTCTCAGTTCCATGCTTCTGTGAGCATAGCCAAAGGCTTTTTATTTATTACACAGTTAACTCACTGAACTCAATCCAAATGAAAATCCTGTGTCATGCTTAATGCAATGCAAACTGCTGCTCTCCCATCTTAGACTTGACTTTTTGGAATTAACATGAATCTTTGTTAAATTTTACCCGATTAAATTTTGCGATGTGTTTCCTGTCCTTTCCCCTTCATGTCACGGGCATAATGGATACCCAAGCTTTCGTGTAGTTTAATCTGAGTCAGCGATGATATGGTTGTCTGAGTCACAGTTAGAGGGTGCTCTGGGGAGTTCTGGCATGGACCTCTTTACAATTTTACTTTGCTCCATTAAATTAATCAGTACTAGACCTATTGTTCTTTTGTAAGTTTTCTTATATCTAGGATAGTCAGAGCAGAAGACAGCTTACTTAGTGTTGCCAGGTGCTTTTCTAATCTCTTTTTATGCATTTTAGGCTCTAATTTCTCTTTTACTAGTTATTCTTTCCCCTCTGGCTTAGAGATCACTGTCTTTGACAAAGAAGAGGGTATCAGAGTGAGTTCAGGAATTTTGTGTTCTCTTTGATACCTGTCAGTCAGCATTCGTTCCCTTCCCTCATCTTCTTGATCTAAATATAACCTGAAAATTCCATTTTGAGTCCTTAGTTCTTTTTGGAATCCTCTATTTTCTTTGGATTTTAGTTATTCTGAAACTTCCTAAGGGCTTTTGCCCTTCCTCTTATGTTTGCCTTTGGTTATATGTTCTTCTTTTCGCCTTTTTAAATCTGTATTTTTCCTTCAAAGTTTTCTTTATTAGAAAGCATTGTTATACCAATGACAAAGGAGCTTTTATTTCTTTAAATTTTATTTATTTAATTTCATTTTTATGTTTAACCAACAATGTTATATTAATTTCAGGTGTACACAAAGAAGCTTATTTTTTTATTTAATTTAAAAAAAATATTTTATTTATTTATTTGACACAGGGAGAGAGAAACAGCGAGAGAGGAAACACAAGCAGGGGGAGTGGGAGAGGGAGAAGCAGGCCTCCTGCTGAGCAGGGAGCCCGATGCAGGGCCTGATCCTAGGACCCTGGGATCATGACCTGAGCTGAAGGCAGAAGCTTAACAACTGAGCCACCCAGGTGCCCCTTAATTTTTTTTTAAAGATTTTATTTATTTATTTGCCAGAGAGAGAGAGAGAGAGCATGAGCAGGGGGTGGGGGGAGGCAGAAAGAGCGGGAGAAGCAGGTTTCTGGCTCAGTGAGGAGCTGAGATGCGGGGCTTGATCCCAGGATCCTGGAATCATGACCGGAACTGAAGGCAGACGCTTAACCGACTGAGCCAGCTAAGCACCTCTCACAAAGGAGTTTTTAAAAGAGGAAGAAAAAAATTCATTTGGAAAGAATTTGGCAAAATATATAAAAAGCCTTAATATGTTTAAATCCTTTGAACCAAGATTTCAACTTATAGAAGTCTGCCCTACAGAAATAATCTTAAATATATAAAACTATATATAAGGTTGTTCATCATAATGTTACTTACAATGCTAAAATACTGGAAAGTAATGAAATTTTAAAGAATAGGTAAATGATTAAGTAAATTATATAGCTATGTAATAGATCACTTTGCTTAATTATGTTATACTTATTGTATTGAATTTTCTTGAAGTAACGATTGGTTTTAAAACTAACTGCTTCTGAAAAGCGAAAAACAAGCATTCCATTAAAGGATTAAATACTTGGGGTGCCTGTGTGTCTCAGTCGTTAACTTCTGCCTTCGGCTCAGGTCATGATCCCAGGGTCCTGGGCTTGAGCCCTATATCGGGCTCCTCCCTCACCCCCTCCCTCTCCTCGTGTTCCCTCTCTCACTGTCTCTCTCTGTCAAATAAATAAAATCTTAAAAAAAAAAAAAAAGGATTTATTTCTATTAAAACCAGTTACAAATCGAGAATGTATGCTACCATTATTTGGTATTGTTTTAGGGGTTGTGCTAATGCAAAGAAGAAAAAATTAAAATAATTATGAAGGGATGCCTGGGTGGCTCAGTGGGTTAAAGCCTCTGCCTTCGGCTCAGGTCATGATCCCAGAGTCCTGGGATCCAGCCCCGCGTCAGTCTCTCTGCTCGGCAGGGAGTCTGCTTCCCTTCCTCTCTCTCTGCCTGCATCTCTGCCTACCTGTGATCTCTGTCTGTCAAATAAATAAATAAAATCTTAAAAAAAAAAAGTATGAATATTTAAAGAGAAGAAATTATCTTTATGTATAAATGATATAATTGCATACATAAAAACCAAAAGACTGGTAAAACTTTTATAATTAATATGATTATAAATCATATTAAATTTATAACTTAATTAATTGATTTTTTAAGGTTTCTTTTTTTAAGATTTTATTTATTTATTTGACAGAGAGATACACAGCCAGAGAGGAAACACAAACAGGGAGAGTGAGAGAGGGAGAAGCAGGCCTCCTGCCAGCAGGGAGCCCAATGTGGGGCTCAATCCCAGAACCCTGGGATCATGCCCCAAGCGGAAAGCAGACGCTCAACGACTGAGCCACCCAGGTGCCTCTATAATTTAATCCAAATTATACTTCTTCTTTGTATTTAATTGAAATTTATCGTATAAAAATTTAATTATTTAGATACAGTATGAAGATATAAAAATCAGGAACATTTTTGTGCACTAATAATCAGTTATATTAAAATATAAAGATATTTATAATGCTAACAAAATCTATACAATTCATAAAGATAAGTTACAATAAGAGAATAGAGAAGGACATAAGTGAAGAAAACCATAAAACTTTGAAGGACATAAAGACCTGAATAAAAGGTGGCTTTTGTGGATTAGAAGTCTCATAAAATTGTCAGTTCATTCCAAAACAGTGTATAAATCTAATATATTTCTAACCAAATGCCCATTATAGTTTTTCAAACTCAATATATTACTCTAAAGCTTATCAAAAATAGGTTTGGAGAATTGCCAATAAAGATTTAAGAAACACTAGTGGGATAATTTTAAAATTAAAACCACGTTCTTGGTTCAAGGAAATCAGTGGAATGCAAGAGTCCAGAAGTAGAGCAAGAATAAATAAGAACTTGATGTTTGATCAAAGTCACGTTTCAATTTAGTGGGACAGATAGTTCATTTAGTAATGGTGCTAGCAAAATTGGCTCTGTGAGATAAAGCAAAGTTAGATTCCTGCTTCATACTTATACCGAAGTAAATTCAAGATGAATTAAAGCCCTCTATGTGGAACAACAACAATAAAATGTTAAGAAAATTTAGGAGCTGTGAATAGGCTGAGGAAGCTCAGAATGCATAAAGGGAAGGAGTGAGAAATTTGACTGTGTATAAATGTTAAATTCCATGTGGCAAACATTCCTGTAAATGAAGTCAAAAGACAATAGTGAACTGGGAGAAAATTCTTGTAAAATGTGTGACAGATAAGGCGTTAGTATAAGGACATTTTTCCAAAGAAAAAGAACATGAATAGAAAAATAGGCAAAAAGTTTGAATAGGCAACTCATGGAAGAAAAGGTGCAATTTTTTAATAAACCTAAAAATGTGTCGCTTACCCTCTCTAGTAGAGGAATGGAAATCACACCATCAAGGGGAACTTTTTTTTTTTTTTTTTTAATTTATTTATCTGTCAGAGAGAGAGGGAGAGAGAGCGAGCGAGCACAGGCAGACAGAGTGGCAGGCAGAGGCAGAGGGAGAAGCAGGCTCCCTGCTGAGCAAGGAGCCCGATGTGGGACTCGATCCCGGGACGCTGGGATCACGACCTGAGCTGAAGGCAGCCGCTTAACCAACTGAGCCACCCAGGCGTCCCCAAGGGGAACTTTGATCTTTAGGGCTGACATTAAGAGATTCTGTGGGAGACACTTCTGGCAAGAAAGTGGAATAATAGTCTCCTTTGTTGCTTTTTGTGAGTGCTTTGTAGAAAATAATATGAAGCTCTACCATAATACATTATAGTAAAATCTAAAATATGCATTCCTTTTAATTCTTTACAGAAGTGATATCAATAGGCTGTATGTTTGTGTGTGTGAGTAATGTATCCTTGTACACTGGACTGGGCCTCATTTGAGGAATGGTTATATACCTTATGTTTGAGCCATACTGTGGTACATTTTACAGCTATGGAAAAGAAATGAAGTAGAGCTAGCTATGTTGACTTAAGAGATGGCTATGATGTGTTGTTAAGTGATTTTAAAAAAGTATAAAATCTATGGCATGTACCCATTTTTATAAAAAAGAAACCATCCCTTATATGAATATCGTATTGGTTTGCTGGGGCCGCCATAACAAAATGCCATAGGCTGTGTGTCTTAACAGAAATTGATTTCCTCACAGTTTTGGAGGCTGGGAGTCCAAGATCAGGGTATTAGCAGATTTGGTTTCTCCTGAGCCCTCTCTCCTTGCCTTGCAGACAGCCTTCTCACTGGTCTCTCCTCTATTAGAGTGCATCCTTGGTGTCTCTTCCTCTTCTTCTAAGGACACTTAGAGCCCCTCCCTAGAGACCTCATTTAACCTTAATTGCTTCTTTAAAGGCCAGGCCCTGTCTCCAAATGCAGTCACATTGGGGGTATAAGTCATCAACATAGCTTTTCCCATGAATGATTTTCTAGAAAGTTCAATTACAGATTTTTACCAAGGAGCAGAAACTCTGAGCATACAAATAATCATAGAAGAAATTTGAAAGGTTGTTAAAGACTTGCCACTAAGAAGGCCACCATTAGGCACAGAAAGTTTATAGCTAAATTCTGTGTCTGTTTCAGTTTATAGATAATCCTGTGTTAAACTCTTTTGGTCATTAGAAACAAAGATGAGAGGAGCGCCTGGGTGGCTCAGTGGGTTAAAACCTCTGCCTTTGGCTCGGGTCGTGATCTTGGGGTCCTGGGATCGAGCCCTGCGTCGGGCTCTCTGCTCAGCGGGGAGCCTGCTTCCCCCTCTCTCTCTGCCTGCTTCTCTGCCTACTTGTGATCTCTGTCTCTGTCAAATAAATAAATAAAATCTTTAAAACAACAACAACAACAACAAAAACAAAGATGAGTATGTTCTGCTTAAGTTTTTAAAAACCAGCATAGGGGCGCCTGGGTGGCTCAGTCACTTACGCGTCTGCCTTCCACTCAGGTCATGATCCCAGGGTCCTGAGATTGAGTTCTGCATTGGGCTCGCTGCCCACTGGGGGACCCTGCTTCTCCCTCTTCCTCTGCCCTCTCCCCCCCGCCCCACCCCCCCGCTCTTGCTCCCTCTCATGCTTTCTCTCTTTCAAATGAATAAATTAAATCTCAAAAAAAAAACCCAAACAGAATAAACTTAATGCCAAAATGTAATAATGATAGTTTACACACAGAGAAGACACTGTTGACTGATTTTACCTTTGGCTTATAAATGGAAACATTTACAAAATATATAAATTAAATTCAACAGTACTTTAAAAAGGAGACATTGTTTATTCTAGGAGTACAGAGGTGTTTAGCGTAAGAAAGCTATCAACCAGTTTATTATGTCAGCATATTAAAAGGGGTTACATCATTAAATATGGAAAATATGACAAAACTCAATACCCTTTTTTTTTTAAAAGATTTATTTATTCATTTATTTGACAGAGAGAGAGATCACAAGTAGGCAGAGGGGCAGGCAGACAGAGAGGGGGAGGTAGGCTCCCTGCTGAGCAGAGAGCCCTATGCGGGGCTTGATCCCAGGACCCTGAAATCATGACCTAATCCGAAGGCAGGGGCTTAACCGACTGAGCCACCCAGGCACCCTCAGTACCCTTTCTTAATAAAAAACTAAAATAAGAATAGAGTACTTTTTCATAGTGTGGTGAAATGTTTGATATTAGCTGAAAATGTCTCTTAATATTGTTTACTTTATTATCTTAAAAAAAAGGACAGGTTTTTTGTTTTGCTCTGTGTTAGTAAACTAAAGCTGCCATTTATTGTGAAATTTGTGACATATTTACTTCCAGTCTCTCTTTTTTTCCTTTATTGTTCCCATGATTCTGCTCGCTTTTGCATCTTCACTTAATTCTGCATCGGTAGTATACCTTGTCCGTAGTTATTTTTCTTAAACTTAGAAAAATAATTCTACCATGATTAATAAGGTAAATATTTCTGTTTAATTGCCCTTTACAGTTTATATAGGTACCATTGTAGCTTGTGCTATATGCATAAATATTTAAATAAATGCATTACAGTGTTACATTGGTGCATAGAAAAAAAATAATTCGGATGGAATGAACCTGTTTATACTGGTGGGATTGGTGATGCGTTCGTGTGCTGTTCTGGAAAGGATTCGTGTGCCAGCCATGAGCGGTACAGATAATGTAATTGCTTACGCAGTACAGTGGTTCAAGTGACATTGCAGTCTTATTGAAGCAACGAAGCTGTCCTTAACAGCAAACTATACTACTTCCTTTTTTTTTCTTTTACTTTAAGAGTTTTATTCAAAAAACGTACAGTGGTTCCATGTACCCTTCCGCCATTTTCCTCAGTGTTAACATCTTGTGTACCTACAGCACAATATCAAACCCACCAAACTGACGATGGTCCAATTCACAGAGCTTACTCTGATTTCACCAGTTTTACCTGCACTTGTGTGTGTGTGTGTGTGTGTGTGTGTGTGTGTGTATAGTACTGTGTAGTTTCACCACACGTAGATTCCTGTAGCCACCACCTTAATCAGGATACGGACTGTTCTAGCACCGTAGCTGTTTTGCACTGCCTCTATAATCAACACTTTTGCTTCCATTTTTTTTTTTTGAGATTTTGTTTATTTTTAATTTGTTTGTTTGTTTAGAGAGAGAGCATGCAAGTGGGGTAAGAAGCAGAGGGAGAGGGAGAGAGATGCAGGGCTCCATCTCACAACCCGAGATCGTGACCTGAGCAGAAATTTAGAGTCGAATGCTTAACTGAGCCACCCAGACTCCATTTTTTAAACTGAAATTGAAATCGATTAAAAATTTAAAAAATTCAGTTCCTCAGTGCTCAGGAGCAAAATGTGGCCGGTGGCTGTGCAGGTGTAGACTTTAGACATTGTAAGTTTCTCAAGGCTCTGAGATAATATGCTTCACTTTCTTTCAAGGTTCTCATCCCCTAAGGTCTTCCTTGGCGAATGGGAACTAGGTTAAAAATAGCTCGTCTCTTGGGGCCCCTAAGTGGCTCAGTTGGTGAAGCGACTGCCTTCAGTTTGGGTCATGATCCCAGGTTCCTGGGATTGAGTCCCAGGTTGGAGGGGGGTGTCTCTGCTCAGTGGGGAGTCTGCTTGTCCCTCTCCTCCCCCCTTGTCTCTTCTCTCACTATCTCTGTGGCTATCTCTGTCTCTCAAAATCTTTAAAAAAAAATAGCTTGTCTCTTATGGTTCCTTTTCCCTCGACATTGGTCACCGATTCTTAATGATTATTAATTTAATTAATGTTATATTTTAAATAACTCCATTAAAATGTGCTGGAGGGAAAACCCACCTTACTGTATACTACAGAGAGGCATTGAAGTATTCCGTTTGCCAGGTTACGTATTACGCTGTAATATAAGATGTTTATTGATATTTTAGTTAGGGTAAACACGCAGATCCTAGGCAGAGATGACAGAGGATGTTTATTCATTACTAAAGAACTGGGATTTTATTCTAAATGAGTCTCAACTTGGCACGCAGAACTTCTGAGTGCTTGTCATATAATCAGATCAGTAGATTAGCAGTAGATGATTACTGCATAATGTAGATGGCTTAATACTTCATTGTTGTAGAGTACAGGCAGTAATACAGTGGGACTCTTCAGCTGAGCGCTGGAAATAAAGTAATAACTGTATGTCATGCTTTGTCTCCCACGCAAGTACTTGAGGTAACTGTAGAATTGCCTGTGCTGTGTCCTCCCCCACCCTAAAATGAAAGAATTCTAGAAAACTAGGGAACTTGAGCATAATCTGAACTGTGAATGGCTTCTTGTTTAAAAGTTTTTCTTTTGATTCAGATTTACCTCTTGATACTGACCTAGAAAATGAGAAAACACCTAAGATCGTATTGGCTGAGATGCTTGGTGACATGATCTGGGAGGACTTGTCTGAGTGCCTCATTAAAAACTGTTTGGTTTATTCTATCCCATCTAACAGCAGCAAGTTACAGCAGTATGAGGAGGTGAGTGCACACGTGCCACAGAAGGTTATACGAGACTGCAGGTGCCAATTGGTGTCTTGTTTTTCCTGGGAGACCTTTTGCTGTTTAGTGACATCTTTAAGGAAATTATTAATAGGGAGTGGAAGCAAATTCCCCATTACTTCATTTCTCTCCTTGCTTTCTACCTTTTGATTGGGAAGTGTGTTTACTTTCTAAGTATATTTTTGTGAGTGAGCTACCTTTTGAAAAACCATTGTTCTTTTATACTCATCAATCATAGTAGTAACTATGTGACATTTTACTTTTTTTCTTTTTTAGCATTTCTTCGAACAGTGAAATAAGTGTATTTATTTTAGAGATCGTCCCACTTTTACTCAGTAGATCAGAAGTTTATATTGAAGGTACTATTCCTAATCAACTTAGGGCTGGAAGAATGTCTAATATATGTATACCTTCTAACTGCTGGTTTGCTGTAAAACTTAAACAACCAGCTGGTCCTTGTTATTTTTTGTACATTGGATTTGAAATTTTAATATTGGAATAGACTGTGTGTATGTAATTCTTTTTTATTTTCCCCCCCTTCTCTTTCTCTCTCAGATCATACAGTCTACTGAAGAATTTGAAAATGCCCTCAAGGAGATGAGGTTTTTAAAAGGAGACACTACTGATTTGCTGAAATACGCCCGTAACATCAATTCTCATTTTGCTAACAAGAAATGTCAGGATGTGATTGTGGCAGCCAGAAACCTAATGACCTCTGAAATTCACAACACTGTGAAGGTGCTAGGTTTTATCTTGTGTTCTGTTGTATTTAGGAAGGGGCATGCGTTTTTGAGACACATTTAGTAGAGTGAAAGAGCATGACAGTTGCTGAGTCATTGGGAGGTTATTCATCTTCCAGTAGTTAGTTCTCTCATCTTTCAAGTGGTCCTGATATCTGCATCTTTCCGAGGATACTGTGGGGCCCAGATGAGATAGTGAACATGACAGTGTTATGGACTTTGAAAAGCCCATGTAAATATAATAGATTCCTGTTGTTGAAATTAGACCATATGTCAACCTATGTAGGTTTTTCTCAATTTCATTACTTGAGTTTTTGGTACACAATTCTAGGACAGATGTAATTTTTAAAAATTAATTAATGAATGAATTAATTATTTTAAAAAAGATTTTATTTATTTATTTGAGAGAGAGAGGGAGCATGAGAGAGAGCATGAGAGGAGAGAGGTCAGCTGGAGAACATACTCCCTGCTGAGTAGAGAGCCTGATGTGGGACCTGATCCCGGGACTCCAGGACCATCACCCGAGATGAGGGCAGCCACCCAACCAACTGAGCCACCCAGGCGCTCCTGCAATTTTTTATTTTCTTCAAATATTTTATTTATTTATTCATGAGAGAGGCAGAGGGAGAAGCAGGCTCCCGAAGAAGCAGGGAGCCTGATGTGGGACTAGAGCCCAGGACCCCGGGATCATGACCTGAACCATCCAGGTGCCCTGATTGGGTTTTGTTATGTCCAGAGATTATACCATGTTGTGAACATGTTGAATTCATGTCTTAGGCTAACAGAGGCACTAGTTTTGAAGTCAAAGTAATAAAACAAAAAAGATAGAATCTTTGTAGGGTTTCAGCAATTATCTGCAGTCAGTGGGCTCTTTAATTTGCATGAAAGGTAATTTACTCCTTTGACCTTAGATAAGTCTGTGTATTTTCTGGGTTTTTTGTTTTGTTTTGTTTTACATATATAAAATATCTGATAAATGTAAGGTATTACTTAGATTAAAGTAAAATAGACTAAGGTAGTCCCCGAATAGAAAATTCCTCAGCCATTTTTTCTCCTGTCACAGTGATAGGGACTAGGCTTTTCTTCCTTCTCTCCCTTCTTTTGCAATCCTCCCTTTTTCGTGGGGGTACCCTGTTACGGTGTCCATCCAGCAAAACAGTTCATTAGCCCTTTGAGATGCACAGATTTTAAAACATTTTGAGGTATTTGGGATTATTAAGGAGCTATAATCCACTCAGTGCCAGCAACTGTGCTGTGGGGTTTTATTTATTTTTACATGAATATTACTTGATTATGTAATTCTCCTGCACAAAATCTGTTTAGAAAAAGACCCAGTAGCCTGAGAGTAGCCTGTAAGGCCTCGTAGGATTTGTCCTGCCATTGCCTCTCTGACGCCCTCCCCTATGACATTCTTCTTCAGCTGCAGGCTGCAGACGCGCTGGCCTCAGTGCTCTTCTCCAAATTTGCTCGGCCCACCTGGTTGGAGTCTCTTGTCCCCTCTGCTTGGTACATTTTCACTACAGATACCTGGATGACTTGTTCCCTTTCCTGGCAACTCTTTTTAAAATTGTGAGCTCCTCCTGTTCCTGCACCGTTTTCTCCTTGCTTTATTTTTCTTCGTATTTCTTATTATCAACAAACATACCCTATGAATTATTTATCGTTTCTTTCTCTCTAGAGAATAAGCTCCATGTGGGGCTTCCCCACCCCGCCCCCCGCCACCCTTTTGACTACTGTTCTATCTCCAGCACCAAGAAAATACCTGTACATAGTACTGTAAACTTAGTACTCAGTAAATATTTGGTAAATGAATTAATGTATTTCCCACTTTCCTGTCCCGTAACTTCTTGACGTAAATAGGATCGTTACTGAATTACTCTGTGACCCTGGGCTAAATCTTTAACCTTGCTGGACCTCATTTTCCTTTCTGTAATGTGACAGAATGGAACTAGGTAATCTCTGAGCTCCCTACTCAGCTAGCTCTGACATTCTTTTTTTTTTTTTTTTTAATATTTTTTAAAAAAATTTATTTGTCAGAGAGAGGGAGAGAGAGCGAGCGAGCACAGGTAGACAGAGTGGCAGGCAGAGGCAGAGGGAGAAGCAGGCTCCCTGCCGAGCAAGGAGCGGGATGCAGGACTCGATCCCAGGACGCTGGGATCATGACCTGAGCCGAAGGCAGCCGCTTAACCAACTGAGCCACCCAGGCGTCCCTAGTTCTGACATTCTTTAAGACTACATTTTCCTCAAGAGCTCAAATCCCAATAGTAGCTTTCCCTAGGTCAGGGTTTCTCAGTAGTGGCACTGTGGACATTTGGGACCAGGTAGTTCTTTGTTGTTGGCGGCCCTTTTGTAGGATGCTTAGTCGTATCCCTAACCTTTACCTACTAGATGCCAGTAGCACCTCTCCCAGTTGTGACAACCAAAAATGTTTCCAGACATTGTCACATGTCCCCCAGAGGGCAAAATTGTCCCTAATTGAGAACCACTGCTCTAGATTCAATCCTGGTTCTTTCTCTTGGCATTTAAGCCCAGGGTTAAATCTTCTAAACTGCTCAACTTTGAAAAGCTCCATTTCCTTTTTCTAAAAGCCATTTTCAATTTAATTGCCTTTAATGGTTTTCATCTAAATTCTCTCTAAACAATTCCCTATATATACCCACTCTTTTCCCCAAAGATCTAAAGCTACTTTTTGTTGTTTTGATGTTTTAACTTCCCAGATACCAGACCAGATCTTATATTCTTCCATCGTGGGTTCCTTCAACTTCCTCAGGAAGTCACTTCACTGGGTGGTGTGTATTTTGGGCCCACTATTTTTCAGACAGACATTAGTATTTTTTAATCATCTCTATAATTATATTTTTTCTTCTATCTTTGCCATAAATTTGACTGCCAGCTCCCAGACATTTGTATTCTCATTTAAACTCCTTAATAGCCCTTTGAAATGGATATTGTTATACCATTTTGTAGATCAGGAAGGCAAATTTGGTGACGTTAACATTTTTATTAGACCTGGAGCTTTTTCTGTTAGCAGCTTGTGGAGAAGGCCAGCACGCGCAGAGCAGAGCTGCTGCCCCACCTGCTTGGTCACTTTGGTTTTCAGCCCCTCTGGCATCTTGGGAAAACAAGATTTGAAGACCATTACTGTAGCACAGTTTCTTCGTTTTATGATGGGAAAATTGAGGTCCAGAGAGGTTAAATGACTTTGTTAAAAGTCAAGGTAAAGATCACTGATGTTTCCAGGCTAGCAGTCTAGTGTTCTTTCAGTAGGTTTTCATAAGTGTAGGAATTTTCTTTTCTTTCTTTCTTTTTTTGTTTTTTTAAGATTTTATTTATTTATTTATTTGCCAAAGGGAGAGAGAGAGACACACACGCACAAGCAGGACAAGTGTCAGGCCAAAGGAGAGGGAGAAACAGGCTTCCTGCTGAGCAGGGAGCCCGATGTGGGGCCTGATCTCAGGACCCTGGGATCATGACCTGAGCCGAAGGCAGACAATTAACTGACTGAGCCACCCAGGTGCCCTGGAATTTTCATTCTGTATAAATGTTAGGGAAGCTTTTTTGGTTTTAGTTTGAAGTTCTGTTTCGTTTCGCAGAGGTAACCTGAATGGGTTATTTTTTAGACTAAGCCAATACATCTTACTGGTGGGGAATAATTTAATGACAACAGAACACAAAACTAGACTGGTTTGCAGTAATTAGGTGTCTAGTCTGAGAAAGATGATTTTTGAAGGTCCTTTCATTTGCCTGAAATCTTGGGCCAGTTTCATAGCTTTGCTCTTTCCACCAGTATGAAGAGTACACGCAGAAGAAATGGAAGAATGGCACAGTAAAGGGGATTCTTGGTTTCTTAGGACATGCTCTTACCCAAGATCAAGCAGTCGTTAAAATAATTTTCATATTTATTCAAATCTTTTGATTACACTGTAGAGCCAAAATTTGATCATCATGCAAGTCCACCAGTATCTTAACTCCTCTCTGTATGCTTGCATTTGAATTATTCTGAGGACAATACATTTTCTGGGTTTTATGTTTGAATCTTAGATTACTCCTGATTCTAAGATAAGTGTGCCAGACTTGCCCCGTCCTGAGAAGGATGAGAAGCTAGAAGTACAGAAAATGTCCACAACTCAGTACAACGAGGTGGTGAATTTAGAGCCTGAAAATACACTGGACCAACATTCCTTCTCTTTGCCCACGTGCCGCATCAGTGAATCTGTGAAGCAGTTAATGGAACTTGCCTATCAGACTTTACTAGAGGCAACAACCAGCAGTGATCAGTGGTAAGAGTTCTGAAAACAGCAGTGACGTGGTTATATGCACATCTAAACTAGACATTTGTTGAGGAAAATTAGCTGAAATTCTTTGGGTTTTCTTATCTCATTAGTTAGCATTTTTTTTTCCCTAGAAAAACAGTACAGAAGATCTATATTGATAATTCACTTTTATTTGCAATAACATGTACTTCTCAGAGAAATGGAAGCATGTGTATGGATGAACGAATGGAGTTTCTTTGACATCAAAGACGTTAATCACTTTGTTACAAAAAGCTCTTTTAATTTTTGTTTAATTTCTACTTTTTATAGGGGTTGAATGATGGTATATGAAGAAGCACATGTAAAGAACTTAGAATACTTCCAGAACAATGATCAGTGCTCCAGTATTTATTTTATTACTGGTGGCCGTGGTAATAGTGGTCGTTGTACCGTGTGCTGCAGCCTGCCCTGGCCTTTTAGCTTAGCGTTCATTGTACATTTTGAAATCCAGTCCCTAATTATAATTATTTTACATTTTTGTTTTTGACGCAATAATGGTTGGTTGGAAGGCCAAAGATAGAAGGAAAAGCATAGAATATTCTGCAGATCTGATTTTATCCTTTCAAGATGGTGATTTCTCAATCTACCCTGTATTCAGGGTACCTCCAGCTCTTGTCCACATTTCTTTCTGACTCTCTCTGCTTCATGAGCTCCTCTCCTACTCCTAGACAAAATTGAGGAGAAGATGGCAGGCTGGAACCCGGGCTGTAGAGTTGACTGACAAAAGCCTCTTTAGTTTGAGTCTGTGGGTAGCGGTTCTTTACTCCTCACAGGAGAGAACTGGCCCAGTTAGGGCCTGACTCAACTACATAGCCTCTCAGGTTGGCTTCCAGAGTTTTCGTTTTTATCTCCACGTGCAAACAAACCCCTTTATTTTATTCTGCTCTAGAAAGAACATGCCTACCAAGCTACTTACATGACTTCAGTGAATTGTTGTGTTCACAAGCCCATCTAGTTTTAAATACAAGGAGGAAGAACAAACATGTAGAAAAGTATATATTCCTTAAAGAAAAAAAATATATATAATATATATTTCCTTTGGCAAAATAAATTTAGGGGTAACTCTTATTTCACCTGAAACATACTAGACCAGAAGTTAGAGAGGCAAGGCAGTATTTCCTCAATTTTTTTGATAACAGAACACTGAACAGTAGTTTTTATACTGCATATCTATATGCATTCTTTCCTCCAAAAGAAATAGTTTTAAATAGGACAAACAGAAACACAACTACATTATGACTCACTTCCCCATTACCAAACCTTATAGCAACAAGTGCACCAAAGTAAAATGAAATAGTAATCAAGTAGTAACAGTGTTTCGAGATATAGTAACCATGGCTTGTTTTTCTAAATATTTGTGGAATTCCTGTTACTTATTCAAGGTACACAGTTTAAGATAGTCTTATGTGGAATAAGCTGTGTAAACCTTATATTTGCTCTAGGTGCATTTTAATAATAATCTTGAGGTGTTCCAAGGCCAGATTTAAAGGGCAAGAAATTTTGAGGTTAGAGTCTATCCTAGAAATGTTGATTCATCTCTTTGCATCGGGGTAAGGAAGAGAAAAGGTGAAAGCTGAAAGTCAGACTGATTCTAAAAGAACCAAGTGAATGCCTTTATTGATACCTTGCCCTTTGCAGAGTGTGTCAGTGAGAGGGTGACATTTGCTTGAGGCTTAGCTCCATTTGTTACTGAAGGGATACTCTGGGTACTGGCAGAACACAAATTGATAATGGGAAAGAGGCTTTGGGTTAATGCTGCTCTTCTGAAAATTATTAATAGATCTAGGTTTTTAGAACTGCAATCTAGTTAGTAAATACTGGCCGAGAATATATTTCCATCTGGATTAAGGGTGTTTTCAGCAGTGACCAGGGCAGGTGTTCTCTCGAACTGTAGTTTTGGTTGATGACTTAGGTTTTCACTTAGTTTGACCTTTTTTTCTCATTGCCAATATCCTTATGCATTCCTTTTGAAACTTTTTTTTTCTCCAGTGCTGTTCAACTTTTCTACTCAGTGAGGAATATCTTCCATTTGTTCCATGATGTCGTGCCAACATATCATAAGTAAGTGCCGCTGTGTCTGATTTCTCTGTGGTCCTGTATATCTGAAGCATAAGTGGGGTTAAAACCAGTAATTGCATGTTCCCACCAAAAATATTTTGGTTACTAAAATTCAGAATGAAGTGCAATAAACCGTTCAAAAAATCATGTTGGAAGAATATTGGTTATTTATTCAAGTCTAAACATCTATATATTTTAAATTTTCCCAGGTGACTCTGATCTGTAGCCAATTTGAAAACTAGTGAATTAGAAGAGTTTAGTGCTTCATTGTCTAAGTGAAAAAGGAATTTGGCAGAAGGGCAAGCAAGTCTCTACTTGCACTGACTGGTCAGTGTTGCGTTTGAAGGGAATGACTGGGTACAGCTCTGCTCGGTTTACGTACAGAGTCAGCACAGGTCAACATCTGGGTTCCCTTGCTCCTTCTTTCCTGTTATTCACAGGGATAGGATTATAGGATCAGGCTGCACTCAGGCAGAATAGTTTCCTTTTGACTGACTGGGGTGGGAGTGATGAGACTGGACTTTGTCTCAGCCTCAGTAACTTGTGATTTCTTTCTTTTTCTCCCCCTCCTCCTGGCCTAGGGAGAACCTTCAAAAACTGCCCCAGTTGGCCGCCATTCACCACAACAACTGTATGTACATTGCTCACCACCTGCTGACGCTGGGACATCAGTTCAGATCGCGTTTTGCCCCCATTCTTTGTGATGGCACCACGACCTTTGTGGATCTTGTACCTGGCTTCAGGAGACTTGGTAACGGATACCTTAATTTTAGGAAAACATAGTGATCATGCAGCTTCTCAGCCTAGTGTCTTTGTAACTTATGAATGAGGCAGCTAGAAATTAGGTGGTGGTCCTGAGCTATATTGGAAATGGGAGAGCATTTAGTTTGCAACTGTTCCTGGTTATTTAATTTTATAAAGTGAATGCAGTCTTTGTGGAGTATTACTTTTTATGACATGGTTTCATGGTACATTAGAGATCCAGGCTGCATGGTTGGTGTGCCGTGAATTCACCAAATCAAAGTCATGTCAGTAGAATGACACATAATGAGATTTGTATTGTGATAATTCTGTTAGCATTGTCGGTGAGAGCTTACTAATGTCACTGCTTGTTCTTTTGCAAAATCTCAAGATAGCTCTCCGCCCTTCTACCTAGGTTTACTTGGCATTATTAAAAATCAAAAGAAATGAAATGTGGAATAAATCAATATGTTTACTCTAATGATATTCTAAGAAAAGCAGGGACTGTATGTGATTCACTTAGCTTTTTACTTCCTGATTTCTCCCTTAGGTGGTGTAGATCTATCAGAAAAATAAGTAGCTGCTTCTTTGGAATAAGTAATGTTTCTTATCTGACCCTGGACAGACTACTGGGAAAGACTTATTGTCCTGATAGTGGGATAGTGGGATATAGTGGAGGGACTGGATAATGTATTAGAAGTGATTATTTCTAGTAACCTTATAGCAGCTTTATGATGTCATCTGGCAAGGAGTTGTTTTCGAATAAGCAGAATTATGGATGATTCATGCTTGTCTCTCTTCCTCCACCCTGGAGTTCTAGTATGCAACTGAACAACTTTTAGAATTCCTTCTTCTGTTTCCGCACCATAGGGACAGAGTGTTTTTTGGGCCAAATGAGGGCACAGAAAGGAGAACTTCTGGAAAGACTGTCAAGTGCTAGAAACTTTTCCAACATGGACGATGAAGAGAATTACTCTGCAGCAAGTAAAGCAGTCCGGCAGGTGGGCAGCTGCTGTTAGCTGTGGGATTTGTACTCTTCCTCTAGATAATTCCCCCTCGTGTTTTAGACAGCAAAGAATATATAGTAGGTAGCTCAGTTGATTCTCTATAACACCCATCAGAAAATAGGGGTACCTTTTATAGTCATGCTTACGATCTTTCCCTTTCCTTATCCCACCAAGCCAACAGGAAGCTATCTTTCTTTCTGTCCATCCAATAACATGACTAGTTATTAATAAGTCTCCCAGCAAGGTTTTGATCCACAAACTTGAGTTTTGGAAATCTGAAATAATAGCTTTTACCTCAGTGCCCCTCTCTCTCCTCCATGATTTGTCATTGTCTTTTTTTTTTTTCTTTTGAGCACATGGTTTTTATTTATTTGTTATTTATTAAAGTGAAAACTAATATGCAGTATTATATTGGCTTCAGGCGTACATTGTAGTAAGTCCACAATTCTGTACATTTCTCAGCACGTGTGGTTTATCTTCTTGCAGTGGTTTCCCCCATCCTTGGGATACGTCTCCTTTTCACCTGGCAGGGGAATCACTAGGGTGACATTTTCAAGAAGCTCGTTCTTTTGATGACTTTACCTCCCCTTCCTATAATGCCTCTTTCCCCGTATCCATGTGCCAAGTGTGCATGTGCAGAATGGAGTTGGCACCCGTCTCTCTTTCGGGTCAGCAGCTGTGCTCTCCTGACAGGTACTACACCAGCTGAAGAGACTTGGAATTGTGTGGCAGGATGTCCTTCCGGTGAATATATACTGCAAGGCTATGGGGACTTTACTCAATACAGCAATTTCTGAGGTCATCGGCAGAATCACTGCTCTAGAGGTAAGGGACGTTAGATGCTCGCCAGACTTGAGAGGGCGGTCCTTGTCTCAGATTGTCACTTTACTAAGACAGTGATGTTGAAATCTCATTTCTAGTCAACACAGATGGTAGAAGAAATTGCTCATGTTTTACGTCTAACTCATTATACTGTTATTTTTTTCAGTTCCATCTTAATTCTGTTTTTTTAGAGACTTTTAATTTCTATCTTTTATACTTACATAAGGAAGTAGGATTATGCTGCTTCTCCCTTTAGCATCGCGTGAATTATGAATGAGAAGGCTGGAAACCGGGTAGTGCTTAGATATATTGTAAAGCGTGAAGTCATATATTTATTTAATTTGCAGGTGAGCTAAATGATTAGGTAAAGTGAGATGCAGCCTGGTGCAAATACCACTTTCTCAGCACCTTCTTGCCGTTGGGATTACATATGTGAACCTAGATGCAGGTTGACTGGACTCTGCCAGGTGATGTCTCTACAGCATAGATTGGCCAAATCCTTGTTTATAAAAATATCCCCCGCTTTTCAGCAAGCCGTGCAACATCTCTGCCAGAGAAATGGGCTTCTTCATGTAGGCGTACTAAGTTATTGACATTCTGTTGAAACATATTCTGTGTCATTCTAGCGTGAGGAGTACTGTCAGAGAGCTGATGATACCTCACATCTGCTACGGTGTGCTTAGGTGCTTGGAAAACAGGTTGCTTTAGCTGACTCCTTGGACAGCATGCACCAAAGATCTGCGCTTTCCTGACGGCTGAGCTGGCCCAATTCTGTTCTTTTGTGTTCCCTCTCTGCAAAACCAGGACATCTCTACTGAAGATGCTGATAGATTGTATTCCTTATGCAAAACAGTGATGGATGAAGGACCCCAAGTATTTGCACCTCTGTCTGAAGAAAGCAAGAACAAGAAATACCAAGAAGAGGTTCCAGTCTTTGTGCCAAAGTGGATGCCATTCAAGGAATTGATGATGATGTTACAAGCCAGCCTGCAAGAAATTGGGGATCGGTGGGTATAACCCTTTTATAGAGGGTTATCTCTCTCTCTCTGTCTCTCCAAACATAGTTACAAAGTATTGGTGCCATGGATAGCAGTGCTCTTCTCCGTTTCTTGATTTTGCTCAGGAAAGTTTCATATTGAGTCGCAGCAGTTGGGGCCTTTGCATGATCTGTAACAGTGTAGGTCTTATTACCACTTTCTCTTATTCGATAACATAAAGACTTCTTGTTTCATATGATTTTGGTCTTGAACATGTTCTGGCAGGCTGTGCCAATGATCTTGCATTTTTAAGAAGGACAGCCTTCTGACACCTGGGTGGAAATTGTTGGCCATTTTAACCAACAGTGGATACATTTTATTTAAAAAAATTTTTTTACGATTTTATTTATTTGACTGAGACACAGCAAGAGAGGGAACACAAGTAGGGGGAGTGAGAGAGGGTGAAACAGGACCCTGGGATCATGACCTGAGCTGAAGGCAGATGCTTAACGATGGAGCCACCCAGGTGCCCCAAGTGGATACATTTTTAAGATTGACTTTGATTTGTTAAAGGAGAAGTGACTTTTGTTTGTATGGAATATTCAGCATCAAACCACTGTTTGATCGATCAGCAGTTCTTCTGCAGGGAGTACAGTGGCTTTAGAGGTTAAGAATCATACACATAGAGAGGATTCATCTTGTCTTAAAGTGGATGGTGTTTTTGCCCGACACCAGAGACCGTCAGTTAACATTGCTGTGCGCAGTAAATACATGCTTTATTGTATCATACTTGGTGTGCAGAGGTCACTGATGCTGCACGGAAGAGAATAGATATGGGTTAGTTACACATTTGCAGATGCTTTTATTATCGTCTGTATGTGTACTTTGCATAGGGAACTCCCTGAGTCGGCCTTCAGGTCCATCTCCATCCTCAGAGCTACCTGTCTGCCTGTTTTAGCCTGATTTACTAGTTCATTACGGATGTGCCGGTGTATCAGACCAGTCATCCCGATGTGCATGAGCTGTTCTCGGCATATGTTGTTTGTCCTAAAACAGCGAAAATGAGATTTCTGCTTGAAAAAAAATCACACCAGAATACTTCCAACTACCTCAGTACAAAATTTGATTTATTTGTTATTTACAAGTCCTTAGTGGGTAATAAGATGTCTTTAGGTAAGACTCCAGAGGGCAGCAGATAAGAAATTTTCTTTCTGCTGTTAACCCTTCTACAGCCTAATAATCATTAATTCTTTGTTGTGTGAACAATTAGAGTACTGGTGTATCTTAGCTTCGTATTTTCTCCCCCAGGAAGAATTTTTCTCTTAGAGATTTCAGTTAAACCTAAGAATGGGGACTAGTTGGGTAATTTTTTAGGGAAACTACCTCCAGTTATATAATTTAAATCTTTTAATATTATAAAATATACATAGAAATATACATATGAATACATATAAAATATTTTAATATTATAAAATATATATGTGTGTGTATATATATAAAAACATATTTACAATCTAAAGAAAACAAGTAAAATGTTTGTGTACTTATTACCTAACTTAAGAAAAATATTACCAGTACCGTGAAGACTCCTGTGTGCCCCTCTCCGGACATTTCTCACCACAGGCAGCCACTATCTTGAATTTTACTTACTTCCTTTCCTTTCTTTAGAGTTTTGCCACGTTTGCACATATCCCTGAACAATAGAGTTTAGACTTGATTGTGTTTGAACTTTCTATAAACGGAGTCTTCCATAACTTGCTGCTTGTGTTCAATATTCTGGTTTTGAAATTCACTCACGAGAGTATGCAGAGTTGTACTTTGTATTCACTGCTCTCTCAGATTCTGTTGTACAGATATTCCGTTGTTTATTCATCCTGTTGCTTCATAGTTTCCCTGGTATTTGGTATTATCAGGCTCTAAAATTTTTGTTAGTGTGAAATGGTAGTTCATTGTCCTTGTAATTTATATTTCCCTAAATTCTAATGATATTGGGCATCTTTTTATTGATCATTTATTTTTCTTCTATTGTAAAATGCCTGTTCATGGTTTTTGCCCTTTATTCTACAGGATTGCTTGTGATTTCCTTATTGAGTCAGGGAAGTTCGCTGTGTTCTTGTTATACCAGTCCTTTGTTGGTTAAAGGTTGTTGCCTGTGGCTCATTTTTAAAAATAGTTACCGATCCCAAGACTCCATTTAACCATATGTGGATGTGGCCATAATTCTCAAGTTCAAACAGGACTTAGTGAGTATAGAATAAGGGGGAACAGGGTAACTTCCTAACCTCATTTCTTCGTCTAACTGTGCTGATACCAAAATAACTCAGAGAAGCAAAAGCTAAAGAGATTGGGTGGTAGAGCCTTCAAGAGGGGGAAGGATGCCAGGATCTGTTTTACTTCCATTTAAGACAAATGAGCATTTGGGAATAAATAAGCAGTTTTAAAATCTTGCCTATACAGAGACATAAGAGGAAATAGAATTTTATCTTTTATTTTGCAGGTGGGCAGATGGAAAAGGGCCCTTGGCAGCTGCATTCTCTTCCAGTGAAGTAAAAGCTTTAATTCGTGCCTTGTTCCAGAACACAGAAAGAAGAGCAGCTGCCCTTGCTAAGATTAAATAGCTGTGTCTTCCTAAGAAAGCCATGTCTTGACTGTGTGGATTCCTCTCTTGGTATAATTACTACTTTAAAGACTTCTTGGAATCATCCATTAGTTTCGGTGAACCAGGATATCATGGAAGTCTGATTTCACCCAAGAACGCCTTACCTTCTGGCTTGTATGAGGCTTTGTTGAAGAACTGGATGTTAAGATAAGCTGTCAAGTGACACACCTCAATTTGTTGACTTTCTAGCCATCCTCCCTTGATAAGAAACCTTCGGGTAGCATTATTTCATGTCGCTTCCGGGCCTTCTGGGAACCGTATCCGTTGTAGATGTAGACCCTGGCCTCTGATCAAGGAATCCTGGGGATTCCAAGAGTCAGGGTGAAGAATTTGTGAGCAGATGGGAGGTATATTTTGGGGGCCAGGGGAGCCATATCTGTCCTTGCCAGAATTAAGAAGACTTCCTTTAATATTTCTTTCCAATAAATAATGCTTTTCAGAGTTAAGGCTGACTGTCTTTAATAACATAGGAGCTTTGACAAAAGAGACCAATGAGTTTTCTGGTCTTCTGTGCCATTCTCTCTGTTGACATTCATGATTCTCACAGAGGACTCACTTGCATCTTCTTTCTTCAACTATCTGGTAATTTGTAGGAGTCTTAGGACTTCCTTTCAGTTTACATTTTTGGCATTTTTTTCTATTTCAACTCAATTCTGGTTTTTTTGGTTGGAAATCTTTTTTCACCATTTCTTAAACTCCACTGTTCCTGTACCTTATCAAATGGCAAAGGTTTTAAATTGGTCACGTTCCTTTGTCACATAATATATGCCCTGAGATACTAACTCTGGGCTCTGTAGCCTAATCCTTGATTTGCTGACATGGGCAATTCTTCAGCTCTGCTTAATCTGTTTTCAACTCTTTTTCAGCCATCGGAGGTTTGCATGATGTCTAGGTTATCCTGGTCCTCTCTAGGACTCTTCATACTGAAATACAGTTTCCTCTCATGGAAAGAGTAAAGGGTGTGATTTTTTTAGATGCTGTCCAGGCACACACGGCTTGGAAGAAGTTTTCAGAGCAGTGGGCATGCTTCCCTAGGCTTCACCCCTTGATTCCTGGCACACAAGAACAATTATTTTTCCTCCTGTCTTCAAGTGTTCTGCCTTCCCCCTCAGTTCTGGTTCAGCCCCTACTCCTTCCAGTTGCTTAGTTTTTCTTTTACCTACTATAGGGATCATAGAATAACGAAAAAAAGAACGTTTGTTTTTAATAACAGAACTCAGCTGTGGTTAATGATGAGCTATTTGTCTATACTGAGCACGTCCTACAATGAGAACTCACAGAAAAAAGTACTGCCTGAACCAACTTTAGTTTTTTGAGAACAAAGGAGTTGTCTCTCTTGAGAGAGGAAGGAGCCGTTTTCACGGGTGAAGAAAATATCTGTTGTTGAAAATTCGCACAATTTCAGGTAGCATTCTTCTCTCAGCAATTGAGAGAATGGGGAACTAAGGACAGAGCTGAAATAAAGGCATGCCAGGGCTATTACACCGAAGAGCACATTTCTTTTGTTCATAGAAGCTATTCCTGTTGCTTGACAGGTACAGCAATTTGGGGGTGGGATCTCTTGTAACTGAAAGGCACACTTTGCATTCTTTCCCTCCCCTCAGTAGCACAGAAAATTGCATTACAGTTCTTGCGAGGCCGTGTCAACTGTGTCTCTCAGGACTGTTTCCCCTAACGAGCAGTTTGGACACGCACAGAGCAGGCACATGGCTCTTCTTCCCTGGCCAGGGCAGTGGAGAGCTGGTGACCAAGTGGACGTTCATTTTGGGCAGAGACGAGCCATCCGGTGGGGCACGTGGCAGTTGAGTTTGTCCGGAAGCTCTTACAGGGACCTTGAAGGTACCTGTTCTGATTGGGAACCTGAGTGGGAATGGGAGTGGAACCTGCTTTTAGCGAGACCATGCAGATTACGGGAGGAAGGGAACTTCCGGAGGACTCCTTGAGTGGCTCTGTGGGCCAGCCAGAAAAAACCCCTTTCCAAGTAACAACCAGGACTCTACGAATGACGCTAAGAGTGAAATTCAAGAAGGTTCCCCAAGCTTTTAGGAGAAAGAGTTTTTGTTAAAAACGTGAGACAGCAAACAGCTTGAATCTACTTGGTAGTGACTTCTGTCCCTATGCAGATCCTGGACTGTTGACTTCCCTCCTGACTTTCTGCGGTCAGTTTTGCACGAGGATTTCTCTCTAAAATGGAGATCCTCCAGATGGCACTCTTACTTCAGGCCTGGGAGCATCACAAGGCCTGTAGGTCTGGTCTGTGGGAATTTGCCCTGAGTGTCTATAGTTGGCCTGGGTCAGCCCAGGAAGATCCTTCAGACTCCCGAACGGCAGCCTTACTTACTGTAACCTGTGAGATGTGGCCGGACCCATCACTTGTGAGTAGATCAAACAGGTTTTTTTTTCATCAGTAACATTGTGAAAGAAGTGGATAGTCTGCTTCCCACCCTTGCATAATATGCTATCGCTTACGGCAATGATTCCTGGCCTTTTGCAGGGTTTCGTTCTATTGTTAATTTGATGTCTCAAGATTTTGTCTATCATCTGTAAGTTCTGCGTGGTATGTGTGTGTATACGCGCACACACACACATGCACACACACACACAGGGTAGTTTTCTTATAAGAAAACTGGCCCAAAAGAGTTTGCCCAAGTTCCACAGTTAGTTTGTAGCATGGATACATGAAGCTCTGTATAGAAGTAACTTCCTCGGGAAGGGATGTAACTACATCCCAGGGATGTAAATGCGGGAAATGATGAAGCTGTTGGAAATTGTCGCACATACAAAAAGTTGGCACAAAGTAATCTTTTAAAATTGGGTTTTGATGCCCACATTCTTCCTAATCATAGACTTGATTTTGAACATTTGTTTTGTGGTGACTTCCTCCTAAAAATATACATTGACCTAAAGCCTAACATTTCCCAAAAGTAACAGAGCCCCACTTTGAGGTTTTCAATTATCATATGGTTTAGACAGAATTCCTCCCTTTGTCACAAGGGATTTGGTTTAAGATTGTTTGGGGGGGGGTGTTTAAGAATTTTGGGATGTCACAAAACCCAAGTTATGAAATCTCTGCCTAGAGGTTGGGAGGAGGGCAATAATTCTGATGAGCACTGTGGCTTAAGTGCTGCACTCCTCAGAAATCAGCTGCCCTAGATTTCCTGTTTAGTGGGAAAGACTGTGGTGGGAGAAAACTGGTACCAAGACCACAGACACCTACCTCTGCCTTGCCTCAGCCTTCCGGGCAGTTCTTAAGTTTCCTGCGTTCATCCCCCACTTAAGTTTATTGGGTGCCGAGGCTTGTCTTAGTCACTGAACAACCTCCCCACCCCTCTACCCCACCCTGGAACAAAAATTCCTGTCCCTCTGGTGACTTAAATTCTAGTGACAAAGGGTAGTAAAGTAGATTAGATAGTATGTTTGAAGATTTCAAGCTTCCCTATGGGAAAAATAAATGTAGAGTGATAAATGTGAACCTCACAAGAGTTCCAGAGACAGGAGAAAAGGGGAGGGAGTTTTCATTCTAAATAGGATAGTCAGAGTATGTCTTCTTGAGAAGGTGAGCGAGCTATGTGGCTATCTGGGTGCAGATAATTCTGAGTAGGCAGACCAGCCCTTGCAAAGCCCTAGGGTGGTGGGAGTGTGCCTGGTGGACTCAAGGAATAGCAGAGAGTGAGGGAGGGGAGTAGGAAGAAGGGACGTTAGAGAAGTACAGAAGGTACAATTGTATACTCCATCGTAAGGTTTTAAAACCACAATGAGATACCACCTCACACCAGTCAGAATGGCTAAAATGAACAAGTCAGGAAATGACAGATGCTGGCGAGGATGCGGAGAAAGGGGAACCCTCCTACACTGTTGGTGGGAATGCAAGCTGGTGCAACCGCTCTGGAAAACAGCGTGGAGTTTCCTGAAAAAGTTTTTGTTTCTTTTTAACTCGGAGTAAGTAGGAAGGCTTCAGTAGCTTCAAAGGAAAGGGTGGGGGAAGCATATATAAAAGTATAGAAGATACTATGGTGAAACCCTAGGTACCATCACCCGTCTTCAACAATTATGATCACACAGGCAATATAACAGTGATCATCTGTAT
This sequence comes from Mellivora capensis, assembly GCA_004024625.1. Lineage (NCBI taxonomy): Eukaryota > Metazoa > Chordata > Mammalia > Carnivora > Mustelidae > Mellivora > Mellivora capensis. The sequence goes on from PISX010009055.1 coordinate 28,144, forward strand.
CCCCTCCATCCTCCTTTGCTCCCGCAAACACTGGATGCTGAAGCAAATGCCAGACAGCATATCATTTCAAACTCGGGGCTCATTCCTGTGTAAAGTCTGAATTTTGTTTCCTTTGAAGCTTTGTCTGTCTGCATCCTTCTTTCAGATCTCATCATTCTCCCTCTCTGTGCCCGCAGGAGTGTCCTCTAGCTGCCCGCCTCCCTGTTTCCCCGACCTTACTTCTCCACGCAGGTTCATCCTGTCCCACTCTTCTCCCGTTCCCCGAACACTGGGTGTGAGCTAACAAACACCAAACCCACCACACTTAGCCGACTTATGCCATCACTTCCCTTCGAGTCCTCTCTCCCCCAGCCACTTGCCCCAGCTAGCCCAATCCCATAGTTTGTGGGTGCCCAGTAAAGACCTCTCTCTTGCTGATTGTCTTCATCAGAGGATGTCCTCTGGCCTCTTTTTTTTTTTTTTTTAAAGATTTTATTTATTCACTTGACAGACAGAGATCACAAGCAGGCAGAGAGGCAGGCAGAGAGAGAGAGAGGAGGAAGCAGGCTCCCCGCCGAACAGAGAGCCCGATGCGGGGCTCGATCCCAGGACCCTGGGATCATGACCCGAGCCGAAGGCAGAGGCTTCAACCCACTGAGCCACCCAGGCGCCCCTCCTCTGGCCTCTTAAAACCAGGTTTTCCTGGTTTCTTTCACAGAGAATCCTGTGGAGATAGTGACCCAGCTCCAGCTGGTGGGTCCAAGGACTGGCTATTGGCTGGAGTCTGGCACTGGCTTGGTTTAAGGCCAGGCAGCCCCCTTTCCCAAGGTCTGTCTGGGGGCGGGGCGGGGTACAGCAGGGGTGTAACAGCCACTACCTGGCTTCTTCTGTCTCCCATTCCCATTTCTCCATTTCTCTGACTTTAGTAATGCTGCCTTAAAAGAACAGTAATTGTTTTCATCTGCACGAAGGGCTCCATTTATGCTTGATTAACGTGCAGTATGGTAAAATTTTTGCATAAAATCAAGTATGTCAGATTAACCCTGTTATCAATTTCATTGCATTTCAATACCAAGCTCTATTCCTTAGTGCAAAATTTAGGTAGTTTGCCACATCTGTATCTACATTATTATTACTTAAAACTAAAAAAAAAAAAAAAAAAGGGACTTTTTATTCACCAACTATCTGTTTAGTAATGTGTCCGAGAATCTTTTGTAAAATTAACTTCAATTGCATGGGTCTGAAGGACCAGTAGATCTTTTCTCCCCTTTCTCAAGGTCGGGGCACCTGCTCATGTTCACCAATAGCACGGGTCTGTGATTACATGTGCAGTTTCTTTTATTAAGTCCCGTGGGATAGAATTCATCTGCGGGAGAATTGTGAGCTCATTTTAAGCCCAGTTTTTCTCTTCCTGTCTTGTCACCCGCCTCGGGCTTCCTTTTCCTCCTGACTATGTTTTTATTCTGTCCTTTCCGGGCCGAAGAGAATTCTCCTTGCTATGGGTGTGGAAGCACAGTGGTGTTGGAGTTGTTCAGCTTGCCTTCTGTTGGCTTTTAACGTCACCCTGTTGGCTCCCAGCAGAGCCTTTCTTTCTGCTCCTTGCCTTTCACTGACAACACTCCCTCCCTGCCCCACCGCCCCCACCAAATTCCCTGAAATAATGTTTTTCATAAACTGGGATTTGGTCTTCCGGACACGATTTTTCTCTGTCCAGGCCATTCTGCTATTTTTTGCAATACGAAGGGCCCGTTTGTTTTTTGCTGGTTTTGTTGTTGTTTTGTGGAACTCATTGCTGGTTTCCATTTCCAGCCACACTGCTGTTTTTATATGATAGCAGCACATTTTTTCATATAATCATATTTTATTATATTGTCAGATTTTCAGTTTTCAACTTCGCCTCCCCCCACTTTCATTCATAGATTGATGTCTTTCTTTTAAAGTCTACGACCATGAAATATGCTTCTGTGGTCTTTGAGCGATGCTTTTCTAAAGCCAGGCCCTATGTCTAGGCCACATCATTTCTTCCTCGCCTGTTGTGAAATTCGCAATTGTTCTCTAATGGATGTTTTGGACAGAAGTTCCCCTGTTTGCTTCTTTGACTTTCTGAAAACAATTATTAGCAAGACTACTAGTTAACACATTGGACATTCTGGTTTTTAGCAGAGTGGGACTTTGAGTGGGCGTCTGGAGAGCTGACAGCCCCTATAGCCCTGTATCAACTTCTTGTTCATTTTAGAAAAATACCAGCCTCCTTGTCCACTTAGCTGGGTGGTGCTGTAGTACACGCATGTGGCAATATTACTTTTTTTTAAAAGATTTTATTCGGGGCGCCTGGGTGGCTCAGTGGGTTAAAGCCTCTGCCTTCGGCTCAGGTCATGATCCCAGAGCCCTGGGATCGAGCCCCGCATCGGCTCTCTGCTCAGCGGGGAGCCTGCTTCCTCCTCTCTCTCTGCTGCTTCTCTGCCTACTTGTGATCTCTGTCTCTCAAATAAATAAATAAAATTTTTAAAAAAAGATTTTATTCATGTAACAGAGCAGAAGCATGCAGAGTGGCAGACATAGGGAGAAGCAGACTCCCCACTGAGCAGAGAGCCTGACGTGGGGCTTGATCCCAGGGCCCTGGGATCATGCCTGAGCCGAAGGCAGACACTTAATTGACTGAGCCACCCGGGTGCTTCATACTTCTGGTTCTTTTTCTGTTTCCTCCCCCACTTAAAAAAAAAAAAGATTTTATTTATTTGACAGACAGAGATCACAAGTAGGCAGAGAGGCAGGCAGAGAGAGAGGGGAAAGCAGGCTCCCTGCCAAGCAGAGAGCCTGATGCGGGGCTCGATCCCAGGACTCTGAGATCACAACCTGAGCCGAAGGCAGAGGCTTTAACCCACCGAGCCACCCAGGCGCCCCTTTCTGTTTCCCTTTATCTCCCATGCCTGCTTGCTTCACATACATTTTATCAACCTATAATCATTTCACTCGGGGTCCCTGAGAACTCCACAGAATCTTAACTTTCTGGCCTTTGTTTGTCTCTTAGTAATTTCTGGCAGCAAAGCAGTAAGAAGGAAAGGGTGGTTCGGCTCGAGGAGCAGCAGACCTATATGACAGTTTTCTTTTCATAAAGGCAAACTCACAGTCTCATTAAGAAAGCAATATTATTCTTCCATGAAGCGAAGATAGTAAACACCTTTTAAAATTTGCACTGAAATGTATTTTGCCTTGGAGTTTGCTTCAGAGTAGAAGAAAAGAGCTCCCGAGAAAGACTCTAGACTTAGTTTTTCTGTTTTGTTTTTGTTTTTGTTTCATCTTATCTTGTGGAAGATTAGTGGGAACTGTGGGTGAGTCCGTGGGGATAAAAGGGAAAGGAAGAAAAACGGAAGGGACTTGGTTCTGGTTCTTTGGTGGATCTTCTTGGGAGCCAGCTGGTCCTGCTGGACTCGGGAGGAAGGAAGGGCGGAAGGGGCTCGGTGGGAGGGTGGCCGGGGGCTCGCACTGACCTGGCTTAACCCAAGTCCACGTTGTTTTAGCTTTGTGACCTCACATAAGCTGTTGATTCTGTCTGACTCAGAATCTCCATTGGTAAAGTGGGGATAATAATGTGACTGAGCTCATGGGCTCGCTAAGAAGATTGACTGAGATAATCCACGGTCAAGCACGTAGCACAGGCCTGACACAGCACAGTGATCATAGATCCCTTGATGCCAGTGTTGGCCGCCTCTAGCTCAATGCACCCAATTTAGAGTTTAGTGTTGTGGGCAGTTCCCTGACCCGATTGGAAGTCGTCCGAGGACAGGAATGGAATACTTTGTTGATCTGGAGCTGGGCAGAGTAAGCTTAATGAATAATCACGGAGTGGTTTGACGTCAGCCCCACACGATGTGTGACATGGCGGCCCACATGAAGAGAGAAAGGGGCACCTTTGCCCTGTGAGTTGGGGTGCCCTTGTAAGTAACCTGTGCAGCCTCTAACATGGGAAAGGGTTGATTTTGGGTCCCCGGGGGGCCTTTTCCGTAGGCTGTGTGTAGATATTTGTATTTACATATAGGTTTAAAAACCTGTCCGTAGAATTTATACCACCTAGAGACATCAGTTACCTTCAGTTCTTGTTATCAGGAGACCTCAGCACTAACTGAAGCCCTGACAGTGTCCCTGAACCATTGTCAAGTTCTGCAAGGGCTTCCGGGCTGGCGAGGATCAAACCGTCCTAGTGCACTTGGAGTCAACATACGTGATTTATGTTCCAGTTCTTTGAAAGGTGGTCTTCAACTCTGGGCAACTTTTAAATAGAATAGGCAGTTAACCCAAGCAGTCAATCTGCCAACTATTCTGAACAAATAGGCTTCATTATGTGAGCTTATTATTATTACTACTACTACTGGAAGTGGTTTTCCATTCAGTTTTATTACAATGATGATTATCTTTGGGTGGAGGTGGGAGGCGTTAAGTAACAATGTTTTTTTTATTGTTTGTTTCGTTTTTTAAAGCAGGCAACAACAACAACATTTTTTTCGAAGTCTTTATTTCTGTCTCCAGAAATGAGCATGAGAGGGAGGTGATGAGGGACGGAGGCTTTGGGGGCTGCTGAGCAAACTCCCCTTCTGTTCCATGTCTGGCAGGAGAAAGAAATGAAAGAGAGGGACGCAGGAGCAGAGAGCTGACGTCTTTAGTCAGAGGGACAGAGAGAAAGAGCAAGTGCACAATAAATTCAGCTGGGACAGAAGGAGCAGAGATGATGAGTGTTCGTCAATAGTAACGTTCACAGAATCGTGTGGGGGCGTGGTTATCAGGGTCATGTACACTTTGTAGTTATTTTACAAAAGTGACTCACGATCATTCCGGTTAGTATTTGCTGGGTGGTCGGGATTTACATGGGCAATTGTGCCTAATTGCTAATGGGTTGTGTGCAGCCTGGGTCTGCATAAGCCAAAGACTGTGTTTTCACATTTAATCCTAAAACCTCTCCTTTGAGGAAGATATGATTATCCCTATTTTATGGATGAGGAATCAAGGCACAGAGAGGTTGAGAGGCTTGCCTAAGGACACACAGTGGGTAACACAAAGTCAGGCGCCCAGCCCAGGTTTGTTTGAGTCCAGTGCTGGTACTCTTTTTAGTGTTTTCATGAAAAGTCCTTCTCACCTAGGGGTCTTTCTGCCTCTCAGATGTCTCCAGATGTTGGCCAGAGCTGCTGTAACAGAGAACCAAAAACAGGGTGGCTTAAACAGCAGAAATGTATTGTCTCTGTTCTGGAGGCTGGAAATCCAAAAATCAAGATGTTGGCTGGACTGGTTCCTACCTAAGGCTGTGAGGGCAGAACCTGTCCCAGTCCTTTCTCCTTGGCTTGCAGATGGCCATTTTCTGTCTGTGTCTCTTTGTATCGTCTTCCCTCTATGTGTCTCTGTCCAAATTTCCCCCATTTTTAAGGACACCGGTCATATTGGATTAGGGCCCATCTTAATGACCTTCTTTTAACTTGATTACCTCTGTAAAGACCCTATCTTTACGTAAGGTCAGATTCTCAGTTAAGACTTCAACATACGTCTTTGGGTAAGGGGGAGCCACAGTTCACCCTCTCCCATGACACACATCTACAGGTCACACACTCTGGCAGCTGCACTCCTCACACTTTGTTTACGGTAGCAGGATTTTTCCTCTTGCCCATCACTGTGCCTGTTTTATTTAATCTGTTAACTAACAGCCATGAACACAGTCACCTTTTAAGTGGGCCTGCTCACTGGACTGAGTTTGAGGTCAATAAGGCATTCAGTGGGCTCTAATTTGATTAGTCAAGTTACTGTGACAGCTGCTTTGTAACCCTGGTTCACAGACTGGCAGAGGACAGAGACCAGACTGGCAGAGCTCACTGTTGATTCCAGGCATCCCCGGTGCAGCCCCAGGCCCTAGCAACTTTGCCCCTGTTCTGGCAGGAAAAGAGAGAGAAGCTGAAGGGGCATTTGGGGTTCTTTACCCTGGATATATCTTTTAAAATTAAATGCGAACCAGAACAGAAAGTCAAAACCCCAGTTTCATTCCCTTCTTTCCTCATCTTGCCACATAACAAGTCAGTTCTCCCATAATTTTTTTTTTTAATTTTTATTTTTTATAAACATATTTTTATCCCCAGGGGTACATGTCTGTGAATCGCCAGGTTTACACACTTCACAGCACTAACCGTAGCACATACCCTCCCCAATGTCCATTATCCCATAATTTTTTTTTAAAGATTTTTAAATTTTATTTTATTTATTCGACAGGGAGAGATCACAAGTAGTCAGAGAGGCAGGCAGAGAGAGAGAGGGGGAAGCAGGCTCCCTGCCGAGCAGAGAGCCCGATGCAGGGCTTGATCCCAGGACCCTGGTATCACGACCCAAGCTGAAGGCAGAGGCTTTAACCCACTGAGCCACCCAGGCGCCCCAGTTCTCCCATAATTTAAAGGCTTTCCAAAAATCTCCTTTACTGTAGAACCTTCCTGGGCATTGTCAGTTGCTTCCATCCTTCTCCCCCAATCCGAGCTGACATGTTCCCCAAACCTCTCCTAACCCCCGCCCTGCACCTCATCAGCCCCTGCCTTAGGCTTGCCTCTTGCTCTGAGGAGCCCTTGAACTTGTCAGTCTCTCACTGGCCTTCTCCAGTCTGTGGGGGGCAGGGCAGCCCTGGAGATGAGAAGAGAGCTCTGGACGCAAAATCAGAAGACAAGATTTTCTTCTTGGCCCAGCAGTGTAAACTTGGGCAAACCATTTAGCTCCTCTGCTAAGTGTGGTCCCTTACCAAACGGGCACAGGAGTCCCTGTCTGGCCCACCTTCCAGGATGGTTGTGAAGAGGGAATCAACTTCAAAGGAGCTGCCCCTACACAAGCCAATGAGGAAACGAAGAAGACTCTCACTTTGCTTACGCGGTTTTACCGTACGGCAGATTGGCAAGGTCATGATGCAGGCTCCGTGTTCTGCATGTGTTGTGTCTGAGCTAGGCCGACCGCCGAGGAAGCGAGAACTCCGCGTGGTGCCCCACCCTGCACGGAGCGTGGCCAGGCAGGAATGGGCTTCGGACGATGGATGAAGGCCAATCTCGGAGAAGAAAGGAAGCACAAGTGGGTGACAAAGTGGGTGTCCAAGCAGGTTGCACACGGAGAGAGGGACTTATTTTCTCTGAGTCATGAAGGTTTTACAGTCTGACCAGTCGTTAAACATTGATGTAAAGTGTCCGATGGCTATTGTTAAGCTACAGCAAATGTTCGGGAAGGTAGTTTTAATCAACCCCATGACTGATATTTTTCACTACTCCTTTTTGTCTCAATTAAAAGCAGATGAAAAATGCCCTTTGTGTCTAGTAGGGTCACTACCGACTCACCACGTGGTGAATTCTTCTCACAGTCCAGATCTGGCTGAGTAATCCGCAAGCCTAAGTCTTCAGATAGAAATGTGAATGGCTCCCAAAGTAAATGACCTTTAAATAAAGTTTTTTTTAAAAAAGTGGTTGCTTTAAACAAATGAGCAATTTGAGGGGGAATATTTTATTTATAGTATGTAAATTACAAACTTCATATTTTATGTCTGAGCTTGAGAAATCATCCAGAAACAATGGATGGATCTTTGTAGGCTTCGAAATCATTTCCTAGAATACAACTTGGGTAATTTTTTGTCTGAATATTTGAACAAGGGAGGCCTTGTTTCCCTAGCCTCTTGGGAATGCGTGCTCCTGCGTGGGGAGGAGAGAACCTCTTTTTCTGTCCTTCTCACTTTTTATGGCTTCCATGGTGGCTGATGCAGGGGGAGTGCAGGGGAGGACAGAGGGAGTTGTTTGTTTGTTTGTTTGTTTTTTAAATTTGAGGACTATGACGTGCTGTTTACTGGTAAAATGCTAGGAATAACTATCTATGCAGGCATACTTTCTTTATTGCACTTAGCTTTATTGTGATTTGGAGATAGTGTTTTATTGATTTGTTTTGTTTTGTTTTATTTTTACAAATTAAAGGTTCAAGCAAGTCTATGACACCATTTTTCCAACAGCATTTGCTCACTTAGAGTTTCGGTGTCATATTTTGATATTTCTTAAAATATTTCAAAGTTTTTCATTATTATTATATTTGTTAGGGTGATCTGGGATCCGTGATTACAGCTTTCTGAAAGCTCAGTTGATAGCAGTTTTTAGGAATGTTTTTTAATTAAGGTATGTACATTGCTTTTTAGACTAGATAGAATAATGCTTAGATAAAATTAGAATAAAGACTTAGATAGAATAATGCTATCATTGTTCCCCTAATGGACTACAGTATAGTGTGAACATAACTTTTATATGCACTGGGAAACCAAAAAATTCATTTGACTCACTTCATTGTGATATTTGCTTTATTGCTGTGACCTAGACCTGAACCAGCAATATCTCTAAGGTCCGCCTGTACGGAAAGAAGCCAGTAATTCCGGGTTTGGGGGATTAGCGAGAAGTTTGGTGATGGGTTGGCATTTGAGCTCTATCTTGAAGCACCTGCAATTTTCTCCTTACGAAAACTGCATGAAGGGGTGTCTGGCTGGCTCTGTCGGTTCAGCGTCTGCCTTTGTCTCAGGTCATGATCCCAGGGTCCTGGGATCGAGCCCCATGTTGGGCTCCCTGCTCAGGGGGCAGTCTGCTACTTCCTCTCCTTCTGTCCCTCCCCTCTACTCATGTTCTTGCTCACTCTACTCTCTCTCTCTCTCAAATAAACAAATAAAAAATCTTAAGAAAAAAATGAGTGAAGGACATTCTAGGCTGAGAGCACAGTTTAAGCAAAGAGTCGGAGGGGTGAGGTAGAGGTCTATTTGAGGAATATTCTAGGACTTTGACTGTAGTTGGAATATAGGGTACAGGAGGAGAAAGGAGGCAATGCAACACGAGATCGAAAAGATTAGTTTGAGATTAGATCATGATCTGCACTGAATAATTAGACTAAAGGATTTGAATTTGACCCTGAGGGGAATAGGGAGTCAGTGAGGGTTTATATGAGGAGCAGAGTGGCCTGGTTTGACCTTTGGGGAGGAACTCCATAGCCACATGGAGTGTGGGTTGTGTGGGGTTGAGGAGGCAGGCAGGGAGATTGTTGAGAAAGCAGGAGATGATAGGAGTCTGAACTAAGGTAGGGTTGGGGAGTGGGGAGTGGTGGGGAGAACTTTCCTGACTGGGCAGGATGGTGGAGGGGAGGTAATAAAACAGACGGGCACATGTTGATCGATTGCTTCAACAAACCTTTACTGAGCACTTACCACATGCCAGACAGGCCCTGTGCAGCTGAAAGGACAAAGATGAAGAGACAGTGTCTCTGGTCCGAGGATTTACCCCAATGAGCCCTCAATCATGTCCCACATGTGTGTGATTCATGAGCTACTAGTGTGGAGGCTGTTGGGGTAATTAGAGGGACATTTAACTTGGGTCTTAAAGGATGGTGGCAAGCTGATTATGTCCGTGGGCTGCTTTTAAAAATGGTTGTTTTGGGGACACCTGGGTGGCCCACTAGGTTAAGCATCTGCCTTTGGCTCATGTCATGATCTCTGGGTCTTGGGATCAACCCTGCGTTGGGTTTCCTGCTCAGTAGGGAGTCTGCTTCTCCCTCTTCCCCTGCACCCCTCAACCCCCACTCATCCTCTCTCTTTCTCTCAAATAAATAAATAAAATCTTTAAAAATGGTTGTTATGGTTCTGGGGATAACATACCTTAGCTCTAAAGGCTCACCTAATCTGGTCCACCCCCTGCTCCAGCTTCTGCTCACATCGCCCCCTTTCTGCTGCCTGGCTTCCACTTCTTTTGGTCCCTTGGTGTCAGCAGACTCTCTCCTGAGACAGGGAATTTGCCCGTTGTCTTTGCCTGGAGCACTCTCACCTCTCCCAGATCCCATCTGAATCATCCCTTCCTTGGAGACGTCTTTCCCGAGTCTTTAGACTCAGTCATGTCTCTGTTACATGCTTACCTTGTACCTCTCTCTCATAGCGCTTTTCTCAGAGCTGTAAGTGTGTGGATTATGTGGTCCTCTGATTCGTGTGTGTCTCCTCCCACTAAATGGTAAGCTCTTTAGGGCAGGAATTGTGTCTGGTTTTGCTCAACATTGTTACCTTCAGTATTTGCACAGGGCCTGGCCCATAGTATGTTCTCCATGAATGCATATTGGCTGATTGATGGGCTAAAATAATAAATTAGTTAAATGAGGAAGAGCATTTCAGGAATGGAGAGCAGCATGAACGATGGTGCCATGGTTTGTTCTGGGGATATTCTAGAAGCAACCAGTGACTGGTCTATGGGAGGGAGGTTAAAAGGGAGGAAAAACAATGAGGCTAGAAAAGCATATTGGGTAAACCTGTGAAAAAATCCTGTGCCATACTAACTTGGGTGCAAGTTAGGTATACCCTGTTATACCCTGTTCTCCCCTCATCAGAGACTGCGTTCTAACTACTGGGTTGCTAGAACAAGCCTATTAGCTCCCCCAGGGCAGAGGCAGTGCCCGACTTACTCACTGATGTAATTCCAGAATCTAGGAAGGTGCCTACATTTGGTAGGAACCTACAAAACACTTGTTGAAGGAATAAATGAGCAAATGAATCAATACTTTTATCGTGGGAGCTACGGTGAGCTATGGAAGGTTTTAAAATATTTTTAGTTTTGCTCTAGGAAATGTTACTTTGGCAGCAGGGTACAAAGGAGGGTCCATTTTCATTTATTTTATCCTTCCGTATTGCTAGTGGAGCATCTGAATTTGCTCTAAAGGAGTGAAGGTGCACATATCGATTAGAATGGAAGAGACGAGAGGCAGGAGATCATTTGGGCGGCTGTTATGGGAGAGGATGCTGGTGGATGTTTAGGATGCTGGAAGAAGGGGTAGATTTGAGAGGTGTCCGATTTGAATGACTGGGCAGAAGGTCAGGAGTTGGGAGCAGGTGAAGATGACCCCAAGATACTCAAGATTCCTATTTGCCAAGCAAGAGTCAAACTTCTTGCCAGTGGGGTCTTGCTGGGGAGAGGGAGGGGGAGGAAAAGGAGAAGATGGAATGGGGGTCATCTCCAGGACCCTTCTGAGAAAGCTGCCCTCCACACTTGGTTAGGCATCCCCTATTTTAGATTTCAGTCAGAATAAGACAGAAGGGAATACTCAGAAAGCAGTATGCTAGTGAATAAGCAACTCATTACCATATGAGACCACATAGCTATTCTTTTCCTTCTAAACACTCTTTTATCCATTTCTTTGTATTCCAAGCAAGCAAAACAGTAACAGACAGTCAGGATTTCTTCACTGCCTATTAAGACGCAGTAATGGTCTGGAATAAGTTAACTGGATCTTGCATTTTCCCAGTTTTCACTCTTTAAAGCTTATCTTTTATTAGACTTAGGAATCATTCATTTCTTCACTGAGAAAACCACTCTCCAGAGGGCTGGATGGAAGGAGGTACATAGTTGGGCCTCATTAGGCTGTGAGATGGCATTAGAGGGTCTGGTGGCTTAAATTAACCCCAGTGTGGTGGTCCAAACCCAACTGGGAGGGGCTGGGACTTGTTTTTTTGTTGTTTTTTTTTTAAGATTTTATGTATTTATTTGACAGAGAGAGATCACAAGTAGGCAGAGAGGCAGGCAGAGAGAGAGAGAGGAGGAAGCAGGCTCCCTGCCAAGCAGAGAGCCCGACGCGGGGCTCTATCCCAGGACCCCGGGATCATGACCTGAGCCGAAGGCAGAGGCTTGACCCACCGAGCCACCCAGGCGGGGGCTGGGACTTGTTTGAGGGGATCTGGGGATATTGTATATACAGATGCACTGTGCAACAGATAGGGTCTGAGAGCAAGAGATGCGTTCTTGGTAGAGAGGAAGCTGAAGAGGGGAATGGACAGCACTGAGGGGATATAGAGAGCTATTAAGAATCTCCATCCTGCATCTCGTTCCACGCATGCTCTCATGACCTCCACCGAGAGCACCAAACTCCCTTTCTCTGGGAGAGAAAGAGTGAATGATTATGGGGGCCATGCAAGCACGTCTGAAATCTGCCTACAGATTTCAGCGGTCAGAAAGGGAGGATCATGGGCAGGCTTAAATCCACAAAGGAGGGCTGAAGCTGTTGTCCACTGGCAGATGGGAAGGGAGCATCATGAGCGGGCTGGAACTCCGTAGGCACTGGCTAGAGCAGTGGTCCATAGGCGGGATTTCTTCTCAGAGCCTGCATGTTCTGTGAATAGGTGACTTGCGGGGTGTGTATGTATGGTAGGAATGGGAGAAAACCCCGGACCAGATGTCGGGGGACCTGGGTTTGGATGGCCTCCAATTTCCTGTGGCATAAATGACAGATTCTTTCGACAAACTTTGTAAGTCTGAGAATTCTATATAACTTGAACTCAGGCATCTCCATTTAGATAGAGGAGAAATACAACAGTGAGATCTCTCCGAAGGACCGCTGAGAAAGGCCCTTCTTGTTTTGGGGAAGAGTGATTGAAGGAGGAGAGAAAGCAAAATTTCAACATTCAGGAGGCGAGGCCTATCTGTAGACATGGTCCTGGGAGTCAGGGAGTTGTCAGGGGGCAGAAAGTAAGGGAGCAGGGTCGGGACTAACATGAGCCTACAAAAAAAATTTTTTTTTTTTTTTTAATGAGCCTACATACGAATCACCATGGTAAAAATAGAGCTCCCAGGGCCTTCTTGCAGAGGGCTCATGTTCCCGTTGGTTTCAGATAGTGCCCCCAAGGGACAAAATTTAAGGAGGTATCACTCTTAGTGTATTCAAGGACTCTGCTTGCTAGGTGAGTCCCTCCTTAAAGTTTGCACTATGGGCCCCTCTGCCTTATGCTGGAGATGGGTCTTCTCTCCCGACCAGGGAAATGGCCAGCGGACTCAGAATAGCTCACCTAGAATGGAAGGAGTAGAGAGAGACAGAGGAGTCTTCTTAGGTAACAAAGCATAGAAGGATGGCCAGAGAGAGGCCAGTCTCGGTTTACTCTAAGACACACTCTTTTTTCCCCCCACCCAGCTTTGTGGAGGTTTATGATCGACAAAATTGTGATTATAAAATTCAAGTGTACATATTAATGATTTGATGTCTGGATCTCGCATTTTGCAAAAGGGTTCTTTCTTCTCATCTAGCTCGTTAACACATCTATCCCCCCACATATTTATTTACGTCCTTTTTGGTGAGAACGTTTAAGTTATATACTCTTAGCAAATTTTAATTATACACTGCAGTGTTATAAACTATAGTCACGAAGTTATAACTTCAAAGAGTTCTAAGAAATATGGTGCTCAGACCTTAGCGGTTATCATGCATGCAAGCTCCATTCCCTCCTAGAACCAGGCACTGGGGGAGCCTGTCCTTCAGGTGGAAGTCTGAAAAGTTAGATATGAAAAGTGGGGTCCAAACGCTGCCCTCATCAGGGAAAATTTGAGAATTGTGAGTTCCCTCCTGATGATATGTCGTTGGGCCGTGGGTGGAGTTTATGGTAAGAGTTTCTCAGACTTTCCTGCCAGTTCTGATGTGGATATTTCCTCGTTGGCCATATTGGAGGAGCCGCTCAGCTAGTTTCTGGATTTCTTTCAGAGAGAGTCACTCTGTGTGCAACTGTAGATTTGGTGTGTCTGTGGAAAGAACGGAATTCAGGAGCCTTGTATGTCATCATCTTGAACCAGAAACCTACACAGATTCCTCCCTGCCACCCCTGCCCCGTATATGGGCCATACTTTCTTAATTTTTGTGTGCCTCACAGTTTCTTATTGAAAACTGGGTTTTAAGTAATGTAATACATCGACTCTGGAAATCAGATTCTCCCCATTCCCTAGTGTTTATTGTTGTTGTTCTTGTTTGTTTAGTGAATTTTCTTTTTTTTTTTTAATTTTATTTATTTATTTGACAGACAGAGGTCACAAGTAGGCAGAGAGGCAGGCAGAGAAGGGAAAGCGGGCTCCCAGGTGTGTTTAGCCCACCCTGGGCTCAGCTGGGCCGCCCTGTGCTTTGAAGCAAGGGAGCGCTGAGGGCTCCTGTAGTGACTGGCCCCCAGGAAAGCTGGGGGGAGGGGCCCCTACTTCCCCAGCATTGGGGTGACAAATGCATTCCTGAGGAGAGAAACGGCAAAGATTCCTCGTTATCACCCCAATTCCAGCACGGTGACAGCCCCAGGCTGCAGGGAAGGCCAGCCCACACAGAGAGGAGGTATAATCCAGAGGGCTCGGAAGCATTTCCACAGATGCGGATATGGGTCCTTCTGATACAGCCCTGTCAGCAGGAAGGGGGATTGTGCTAGCATGCATGGGGCACACTGTTGGGCACAAGGGACCTGGTTGCTAAGCAACAGTCACTGGCCTCCCCTCCTCCTTGTAACCTTTTTCTCTGTTTCTAAGCTTCTAGTTAGCCGATGGGAGGGGCTGAGGCTGCCTAGCCCAGCCCAGCCCTTGGCCCCCTTTCCTGCAACAAGGGGTCTATTCATGGTTCTGAGCAGATTTATTGTCTCTCTGGAGCATGTCTCTGTGTGTGTGTGTGTGTGTGTGTGTGTGTAGGGGGAGGATAAAGGGAGGGGCATATGTGAACTAGGGAGACCTCACCCTCCGACCAAGCGGGCTGGGCTGTTTGATCGATGCTGATCCAAGAACAGGAGCAGAACCTTGCCTAGAGCCCCCGAGGGTGTACATCGGTGCCACTACCTGAAGGGTAAGGCCGTACATACGTCTGCCATCCCTGACCTGGCCTCTCTCTCTCTTTTTCTCTTCCTCTCTCCCCGCCCCCTTGGGCTTCTAGGCAGGTGGAAAGAGCTCCCTCTGGCAGCTCTGGCACAAGGGCTAGATCCTAGAGGGGGACCCGTGTGGCTAACCTCCTACTTTTGTCCCCAGGGACTGACTTTTCGTCTCTCCTGTCCCCCATAGGCCTATCCAGGTGCTTTGCATATAGACAGAGCTTAGCAAATCATTATTACTTGAACAGGAGGTCCTGCTCCACGATGTCATTCCAGGCTACTGCATGAGCTCAAACACATGGGTCTGGAGGTAGAGCAACTCCTGGGTGAGGCCAGTTAGTCCAGGAGCTGAACTGAAAGCCAAGCTCCCTTGATACTGAGACAGGAGGAAAGCCTGGCCATGCCCTGGAATTCTCTCCAGGCCAAGCATTGCCTCCATGCTCAGAAGGACATCCATTCAAGAGAAACCACGTTCCCAGAGGAGAGACCCAAACCCCAAATGCCGTTGTCACTTCTGTGCTTTCTTATGTGTGCTCGACCGACTCTAACAAGCCTGCGGTTCTCCAGTCTCATTGCTCGTGCCCTTGAGCCTCATCTCTGGACCCAAGCAGGAGTGTCTATGGTGAGGGGCAAGCCAAGACCCCATGTTTCTTGTGGAGAAGCAAGTCCTATTGGTGGGAGGACCAGCCCTACCTGTCCTGGGCTGTAACTGGTGGAGGGGAGAGGAGGGGAGCGAAGCTAAGGCTGGTGTCTTGCTTCATACAAAAGTTTGGGCTGCTGCCCTACTTGTGAGCTGAGCTGGCAGGGGTGTTCACGGGTCCGGTAGAATGATTTCCAGGGTGATTTAGAAGTGACTGATCTGGGTGGGTCTTCAAAGGCCTTTTTTCCTCCTAGGCAGAGGGTCAGGAGCACGACGTTCTATGGAACACAAAGGCAGGACTGAGGAATGTGGCAGGAATATTCCATCTGACCGTTGGAAATCCCATCTAAGCCAACATTGTCTTGGAGTCAGTGTTTCAGTTTTTTATGATCATTGGGTACCACCGTGGGTGTTGACAGGGTAAGTTGTGGTCTTCAGAGGAGACAAGTCTTATTAACTTTTTTTTTTTTTTTTGAGAGAGAGAGAGAGAGAGAGAGAGTGAGTGCATGTGCCCGTGTGGGTGAAGAGGTGCAGGGAGGGGCTGAGGGAGAGGGAGAGAGAAAGAATCTTTTTTCTTTTTTAAAGATTTTATTTATTTATTTGACAGAGAGAGAGAGTGTAAGAGCACAAGCAGGGGGAGTTGGAGAGGGAGAAGCAGACTTCCTCCCATGCAGGGAGCCTGATGTAGGGCTCGATCCCAGGACTCTGGGATCATGACCTGAACTGAAGGCAGATGCTTAACTGACTGAGCTACCCAGGCGCCCAAGAGAAAGAATCTTAAGCAGGCTCCATGCTCAGTGTGGAGCCCAGCGCAGGGCTCGATCTCAGAACCCTGAGATCATGACCTGAGACAAAATCACGAGTTGGACACTTACCTGACTGAGTCACCCAGGCAGCCCTGGAGTCATTTTAACTTTTAAGGTGCTTTGCCTGTTTTGCGGGATCCTAAGTTCCTTGAAGAAAGGATCCACTGCTTTTACCTATTTCTTATTAATATTATTATTATACTTAGCATTTGCACTGTGCTTTATAATTTATAAAACCCTTTTGGTCATATAATCTTTTTGGTCTCCCCACCTGCCTGCCTTCCTCCTTAATGTACCTTAACTGAATTCCCACTTTGTGGCAGGCCCTGAGCTAGGCTCTGGGAACCTAGACCAGTGAGGAAGGGCATAGAGAAAGAGAAGTAAATGAGCACAATATAGGGACACAACAGGTGCCTCATAGAGAAGAAAGCTTCTTGGAGAAGTGACGTCTAAGCTGGGTTTTAGGAGTCAGCTATGCGGGGAGAAGGACAGCAGAGGCAAAGTCTCTGTGGTACGAGAGCGCATGGGGACCCAGAAGACTGGCAGGTGTGTTACTAGGACCGAGTTCCACTCTGCAGGGCATCATGCTGGCAGGTGGGGATGGAGAGGTGAGGAAGGGTGAGAGCTCAGAGGATTTT
Organism: Mellivora capensis; assembly: GCA_004024625.1. Classification (NCBI taxonomy): domain Eukaryota; kingdom Metazoa; phylum Chordata; class Mammalia; order Carnivora; family Mustelidae; genus Mellivora; species Mellivora capensis. Next base: position 44,854 of record PISX010009055.1, read on the forward strand.
GTAGGCGGTGCCATCGGACTTTGGATTCTTCTTAAAGTCTAGCAAGATTCATTGGGTCCTTAAAGAGGGGGTCAGCTTGCTCATGTTGGAATTGGAGGAGGATTGCTGTGGCGTGGACAGTGAGTGGAAATCAGATGCGAGAGGAGGGAGATGACTTGTTGGGTAGTAGTTGTTATTGCTCTTATTTTCCAAATAAGAAAACTGAAGTTTGGAGAGGGACTGAATTCAGCTCACGTAAGAGGCTGGAGACCGAGCTTTTCATTGCTGGTCTGGTGTTTCCTCCAAGATCTTCTTTTCCGTTACTCTTCTTCATGGCACGTGAGCGTCTCGCAGCCTTGCGGTTCACTCTGCTCTGTGCTTTCTCACCCCTGTGCCTTTGCCTCTTCACCCAGTGCCCATGTATGTCCGTGCAAGCCCAGTTCATCTAGGAGGGACTGTCCCGGGCTGCCTTTTCTAGGAAGCCTGTTTTGATCTCCCAGTGAGAAGCTCTCCTGCTTTCTTCTGTCACTTAACATGTTCTGCCTTTTTTTAACGTGTCAGGACTCGACTGCAAATTCTCTGGGGGCATTTGGGGAGTGTTCCATGTTGATTTAGTTTACTTTATTATTTTAGTAAATAATATTTTATTTTTATTAAATATTAAATTTTATTAAATTTAGTAAATAATATTTAGTAAATAATTTTACTTTATTATTATTATTTTTTAAAGGTTTTATTTATTTATCTGACAGAGAGAGAGCGCACTTACAAGTAGGCAGAGAGGCAGGCAGAGAGGGGGGAAGCAGGCTCCCCGCCAAGCAGAGAGCCAGATGCGAGGCTCGATCCCAGGACCCTGGGATCATGACCTGAGCTGAAGGCAGAGGCTTAACCCACTGAGCCACCCAGGTGCCCTTATTATTATTTTTTTTAATTAATTTTATTTTTTATTTGTTTGGTTCTTGAAGGTTTTTTTTAAATTAAATTGAATTTATTTGGGGGTAATTGTAGATGCACATGCGTTTATAAGAAATAATCTCACCTGTACCCTTTTCCTCCCAGTGCTAACATCTTGTAAAACTCTAGTACAATATCACAACAATATTGACATTGATACAGTCAAGATACAGAACATTCCTATCCCCCCAAGGATCCCTCCTGTTGCCTTTTGTAGCCACACCCACTTCCCTTCCAATCTCATCCCTCCTGAACTCCTGGCAACCAGGAATCTGTCTTCATTTCTATAATGTTATTGCTATAAGAATGTTATATAAATGGAATCATACAGTATGTAACCTTCCGAGACTGGCTTTTTTTTTTCACTTGACATAATTCTCTAGAAATTCACCCACATTGTCCCACATGTCAACAGTTCATTCCTTTTTCTTTATTCCTTGGTATGGATGTATTACAATGGGTGATGTCATTCATCCATTGAGGGACACCTGAGTTGTTCCTACTTTTTAGCTATTACAGATAAAGCTACTATGAACATTATATACATATAGGTTTTGTGTGATCATAAGTTTTCATTTTAGACATATGCACCCCAATGTTCATAGCAGCAATGTCCACAATAGCCAAACTGGAAGGAGCCCAGATGCCCTTCAACAGACGAATGGATAAAGAAGATGTGGTCCATATAAACAATGGAATATTACTCAGCCATCAGAAAGGATGAACACCCACCATTTGCATCAACATGGATGGGACTGGAGGAGATTATGCTAAGTGACATAACTCAAACAGGGAAAGACAATTATCATATGATTTCACTTATTTGCGGAACATAAGGAATAGCATGGAGGACATTAGGAGAAGGAAGGAAAAAAATGAAGGGTGGGAAATCAGAGGGGGAGACAAACCATGAGAGACTATGGACTCTGGGAAACAAACTTAGGGTTTCAGAGGGGAGAGTGGTGGGGGGATGGGTGAGCTTGGTGATGGGTATTAAGGAGGGCACAGGTTGCCTGGAGCACTGGGTGTTACATAGTGATTCATGTAACACTACGTCAAAAACTAATGATGTACTGTATGGTGACTGATATAATAATAATTTAAAAAACTGAACATGCAGATAGTAATTTTATTCCTGGAATTTTTCCATGTTGATTTATTTTGAGCTCCCTACCTTGTCCTCCATTGTGGCCTAGCACTTGGACTAAGTCTTATTTATTTATTTTAAAAGATTTATTTATTTATTTGAAGACAGAGATCACAAGCAGGCAGAAAGGCAGGTGAGAGAGAGAGAGGAAGGAAAGCAGGCTCCTCACTGAGCAGAGAGCCCGATGTGGGGCTTGATCCCAGGACCCTGAGATCATGACCTGAGCTGAAGGCAGAGGTTTAACCCACTGAGCCACCCAGTCTTATTTACTGGGTAAATGAATGGACGGTGAATTGGGCAGGGGACTTCTTCCTCTGAGACAGGAGGTAATGAAGAAAGTTGGGATCTAGAGGCCTGAGGAGGGATGCTGATAGATTCAGTGGAGATCCTTGATAGTTGTGGGAGGCCGGGGAGGGAATGGTGAGGAATGCTGGGTCTGGGTTTGAATACCGGCTCTGGTGCTTACTGGCTGTGTGAGAATAAGGGGGGCGGGGTTAGGGGCTCCAAGAGAGCAGAGAGGGCCTGGTACTGGGGGCATCAGTGGGAACACCAGAGTCTCTAAGATGAAAAAAAGGTGGTAAGTGCACAGCCAAGGTTAGAGAGTGGAGTCTTGTAGGGGGCCGGAGCTTCTCCCCTTGGTGTGGGGATCCCAAGTGACCAATGGTTATTTCCCCAGAGCCCGATGCCGGATGGCCAAACCCACATGGAGGCTCAATATGCAGAGGAGGGCCCAGGACCCGGGAACTTCAAAGCAAAGCTGAGATACCCACTACGGAGGCCCGAAGCCCAGCAGCACCCCAGTAGGCCAGACTGGGCTATAGGGGAATGACAGGGTGGGGACAGCAAATGGGTAATCTTCCTACATTCCCTAGATCCTTCTTGAGAGAACCCCCAGTGGCCGATGGCGAGTTTATCCCACTGTTTATCCCAGACCAGCTTTTGCTCTGTATCTAGTTTGGGGGTTGAGTGGACTCTGTGGGCCTTGTGGGCATGGGGCAGGGGGAGGCAGGTAGGCTCGGTGGGGGGTGCAGCTCCTGCTGCAGCCCCATGGCTGCCTAGCCCCATGGTGGAGCCTCGGGCAAAGGGAGGCTGGCAGGCAGGGGCCAGGCACACAGACGCTGCCCTCCCCTCTTCCCGTAGGCTCTCTGGCAGGGTGCCGGGGCATGGGGCAGCGCTGCTGTGCAGGGCTGGGAGCGTTGGCACTGCTGGCTGGTGTGAGCGTTGGCTCCTGGCTTCTCGGTCAGTGTGGGGAACCTTCTGTGCTCCAGGGAGGGCTGAAGACCAGGGTCTGGGGGGGCGGGGGTCCTTGCGGGAAGAGACAAGCAGCTGTAAAAGGCAGCCAGGACCCGTCTTTCTCCTTTCCCCTGGACTGCCCACGGGGGAGAAGGGGTGGGGTTGGGGGTCCTAGCAGAATGGGGTTAGGCTCCACGTCCAGAAGGCTCTAGTCTTGCAGTGGGAAGTGGAGGGTACTTGAATGGATGAGCCAGGGAGGCGGAAGTCGAACTGTCTCTAGAAATCTTTCCCAGTCAGAGAGAGAGAGATAGAGACAGACAGGGAGAGAGAGCTGTGCCTCTTGGTGTGTTAGGTGGGGACCCGCCAGAGGCTGGGTGGTCGAGGGGGAGTCCCCAGGCAGCTGCTTTTGTCTCCCTCTGGTGCAGGGGTCTTGGTCTGTCTCTTGGCCCTCTCATGTGGGAATCCCTCCCCTCTCCTAGCCTCTTCTCTGTGACCCTTTCCTGTCCTTGTCCTCTGAAGTGCTGTATCTGTGGCCGGCGGCCTCCCAGCCCACTCCTGGGACCTTGCAGGATGAGGAGGTCCCTTCGAGCTGCTCTGAGACCAGCGGTGAGGAAGCCCAGCTCCCCATGCTGCCCAGAGCAGGTGGGCCACACCCCCAAGACTGCAGACCACCCCCACCTGCCCTGAGCCCCTTCATGGCTCTGGGATCCCCACTTCTGGCCGGGGCAAGGGGACCAGAATGAAGTGCCCTGACATCACTGCCGGCAGCGGGGGCTCCTCCTCTGGTGGGGAGGGAGCGAAGTGGTCCAGCTTTGAAAATCCATCTTGGATTTGGAGCTTTCAGCACGCCCTGGGGACGGTCTTGATCCCTATGTGGGCACAGCCAGGAGCCCAGCCTGGGAGGAGGGTTGGCAACTTGCCATCTGGGGCAGAGTGAGCCAGCAGGATGGGGAAGGGGAAACAGATGCATGTGGGGAGCCGGTGTGTAGCCAGCGGGGATCCTCGCTTCACATTGTCCTCTCCCTGCCAAACCTGAGTTGAGGGTCAGAAGATGAGCTGCCCAGGCGGGGGCTGGAGTCAGTTGCAGAAGTTACAGTTAGCATGGGGCCTGCCTTTTGCTAGTTATGCGACCTTGAGCACACTGCTTCTTGGAACTTCCATTTCCTTCTCTACAAAGTGGAGATACCACTATTTGCCACATGAAGTTGTAAGAATAATATGAGCTAATGGGTAAAAGAGCCTAGCACAGAGCCTGAAGAAGGCAGAGGCTCAGCGGTAACCATCACTAGGATGACCACAAGATTTGAAACCAGAAGACTGGATGTAAGTCCTGGATCCACCACGCACAGACTCTGTGATCTGGGGCAGGTCCCTTACCCTTCCTGCCTTAGTGGTCCCTCTGCAGCATGGAAGGGTGGTCATACTCGCCCCCTGGGGGGAGTGCCATGACAACAGGTGACAGCACATTTAAAAGCACTTGGTTAAACACCAAACTGGAACGCAGCACTATAAATAGGGGTTCTTTTGTTCTCAGAACCGGCCTGATGCCCCAGGGGACAGGGAGCCTGACACTGGGTGACCCAGATGCTGTCTTGAGGCCTCTTCAGGTCCCCCCATGGCCGGGTCCAGCTCCTCCTGCCCAGCCTGCCCCTCCGCCCCGCAGGAGGTAGGATGTGACTTCATGCCATGCCTTCAGTATCTTTCAGAATAAACACGGAGGACTTCCTGCTGGAAGCACAGGTGAGAGCCCAGCCAGACTGGCTCCTGGTCTGCCACGAGGGCTGGAGCCCTGCCCTGGGGGTGCGGATCTGCCAGAGCCTGGGGCATCTCAGGTAACAGGGGGCCAGGCTTGCGGCCTGGTGAGGGTGGAGGGGAAAAAGGAGGCGGAGACCTCTACCTGCCTGTCCCGTCAAAGTGTTCAGGAACTGGGGCACCTGGGTGGCTCAGTGGGTTAAGCCTCTGCCTTCGGCTCAGGTCATGATCCCAGGACCTGGGATCGAGCCCTGCATCAGGCTCTCTGCTCAGTGGGGAGCCTGCTTCCCCCTCTCTCTCTGCCTGCCTCTCTGCCTACTTGTGATCTCTCTCTCTGTCAAATAAATAAATAAATCTTAAAAAAAAAAAGTGCCCAGGAACTGGCAAGAGGTCATTTTGGCCGTCTCCTGCCCTCTGGGCATGATGGGACCTCAGCGTGTTTCTCTCCTTTGAGCATCCCTGCTTTTTAACAAATATGGATCTGAGAAGAGGCCATTGTCAGTCTTGCTCCGTGTACGGCTGAGGGGCGGTATCTCAGGCACATCTTGGTCGTGATTATTGCCATCTCCGTGCTGCAGCGTCAACCAGTTTCCTCCCATTCTGTTCCCCTTTTCCGCCAAGACTCACTCACCTCAAGGGAGTGAACCTGTCTGACATCAAGCTCAACAGCTCTCAGCGGTTTGCTCTGCTCCCTCCCAGACTGGAAGGCTTCCTGGAGGAAGTGTGGCAGTCCAGGTAGCACTTCTCAGGAGGCTGAGTGGGTCCCTTCTGGTGAACTGTTCAGCAAAAATCTTCCTGTTGTGGGAGCCTGGGGGTGAGGACATTGGCCGTGTGAGATGGGACACAGAGGAACATTCCCAGTCAGAAATCACAAACTCAGTTCACGTGAGTGGGACTGACTCTGTCAGGGAGCCAGAGCCCTGTGGGTTTGGGACATGAGAGGGATCGTGGCATTGGGCCACCGGAGCCTGAGATGAGTAGGAGAGAGAAGATGGCTTTGGTCCAGCAGAAATTGAGGTTTTGCTTGGAAGAAGGAGGGAGAGGAGAGAGCAAGGAAGGGGTTGGGGAGAGAATAGAGGAAGCCCAGGAGGGGCATGGGGTGACGTGCGCCTTCTTCCTTCGCTCCCTTATCCATCCACCGGACACACGTTTGTTCCGGGGTCCTTAGTGGGCACAGCTGGACTTCCCATCTACACATACCAGATTTGTAACTTTGGGCCCTGCCCAAGACAGCCCTCAAGGGCCACGACCTCCTGGGGCAATGGGACGGAGTTGCTGTCCTAGAGAACTGCTAATGGGGAGGGGCCCCGGGCTTGGAGGCAGGCAGGACGCAGATGGGGGCTGCACCGGAGGCCTCCTCTGTCCGCACATGATGACTGCCCCTGGCCTCCCTCCATGCCCAGGGGCGGGCCCCTGCCCAGCCTCTTGCTGCCACCTCTGCTTTGTAGGAACAGCTGCGCTTCCGGCCAAATCGTTTCCCTCAGATGCTCTGGTGAGTCATATCCAGGCATGTCCAGGAAGGTGGCAGTGGGAGGAGGGAGTCTCCCCCCGTCCTTAGTGTGGGTCTGGGGTGGGGTTCCTTGCCCACCTGCCCCTCTGCCTGCTGGTCCTCTTCTTGCAGACACAGTTCTGCCCCAACAGAGCCCTGACCAAGCCCCTGTCCTGTCCCCCACCAGCCACTGATCTGGGGGGATGATCTGCTTCGCCTCCTGGGACTTACTTGCCTTGACTTCTGAAGCTCCCGCCCTCCTTCATCTGGAGAGCCCCAAAGGGATTACTGTTGGCTGCTAACCAGTTAGCACCTTCAGGAGACTAAGGAAGGGGGCAAACTAGGGGCCACATGGGAGACAGTCTGTGGAGCTCCTTTCGTCTGACCCCATGCCCCCCATCATCTATATTTCTCTATATATCTGTGCATCCATCCATACACCAACATTTCGACCCCTCCCATGGAACAGGCTTTTTATGAGGTGTCGGGGCTCCATGGACAATGTAGGCATGGTCACAGCTCTCAGTGAGCTTGTAGCCTGATGGGGCAGACAGATGCGTAATTGACACTTGGACCATCCTGTCCCCCAAACTCAGGGCCAGGAGTAATAAATGAGAGCTGTCCGCACTGGGCCACACTCCCTGAGGGTCAGGACCATGCTGACACCCACCTGTCTTCTGGCTAACCATCTCCCCTGTGCTTCTCTGTTTGCAGCGTGTGGGGCGAGGCCCCTGGCCTCCCGGATAGTTGGCGGGCAGGCTGTGGCTCCTGGGCGCTGGCCCTGGCAGGCCAGTGTGGCCCTGGGCTCCCGACACACATGCGGGGCCTCTGTGGTGGCGCCCCACTGGGTGGTGACGGCTGCTCACTGCGTGCACAGGCAAGTCTTGGGGCCGCAGGCCAGGAGGGCGCCTCAGCGGCCTTTTCTGTTTGGCCTGTGGTACATCCCGTATAACATGTCCACGTCCGTTGGACTGTCTGCTTCCCCGCATCCATTCTGAGGGGCGTGCATTGCGCAGTTCTCCCCGGTCCCTGCCGAGAACAGCTCTGCACGAATAGTGGCGATAACACAAAGATTGCTTCTTTATATTTGCTCAGTTTTGAAGTTTTTCAAAGGCTTTCCCATTCACAGCGCTCTGTGCTTCTTAATGTTTATCACAACTGTAATTAAATCACCTTCCGTGTAATTATTGGCTTAATGTCTTGCTTCCCCTTTAGACGGGAAGCTCCATGGGGACTGACACTCTCGGTCTTGTTTACCACTGAGTCTCTGTGTTGATTTTCCCGCTGCCATGTCCCTCTGGCCGAGAGCAGTCCTGGCAGATAATAGATGCTTCATAACTACTGCTTGGAGCGGTGTAGGAATGAATGATGAGTGAATGAGCTCTTTGCACCTCTCCTTCCGATGGCGGGCGGGGCAGATAGTGTTCTCCTCATTTTACAAGGGGGGGACCGAGGCTGGGAGCAGTGAGGCGACTTCCCCACGATCGCAGTAGGTGGAGAGACAGGACTCATGGTTTTTCTGACTCGCAGTTAGCATATCACACAAACCCCTTTGATGTCTGTTATAAAACATGGAGGAGCGTTATTCAGGACAGAGAGGGTGGGAGTTGCAGATCTCCCACACTGTCCTACTTCTCTGGCCGGTCTAGAGCATTTATGGAGCACCTACTGCATGCCCAGTATCTTGCCAGCTGCTGCAAGGATACTAGGAGGCATGGAGCCTGGGTTCTGGGAGCTCCCAGCCTGGTGATGGGGGCAGCCACTAATGGCTTCTCTGGCCAGCTTCCCCCATCTGCTACCTCACTTAGGTCAGCCTTGTACACCCCATCCTTCCCCGGGCTCAGCTTGGCTCCCGTGTGCAGTTCTAGGGTACCCCGCCTGTCCAGCTGGCGGGTCCATGTGGGGCTGGTCAGCCACAGTGTCATCAGGCCTCACCAGGGGGCTGTGGTGGAGAGGATCGTCCCCCACCCTCTCTACAGCAGCCAGACTCACGACTATGACATCGCCCTCCTGCGGCTCTGGACACCACTCAACTTCTCAGGTGAGGCGCTGACCTGGCCCAAGCAAGTGCAGGCTGTGGGGAGGGAGGCAGGCCCTGGGGCAGAGGCGGGGGTGGCGGCTGGGGCCTGAGGGGTGAGCTCATTTCTGAGGTTCCCTCCTAGTGCTGTAGACATTAACACGTTCAGTTCATTGGATGACCACAGGGAACTTGGGCATTACCTGACCTAAGCATACACCAATGCGTGTGGGCTTTCTTGGGGACAAAGGTTCTGGCCCCCCGCGTAGCTGGGCTGCATAGGGACTTGCCTCAAAGTACCTGGCAGAGCTTCCTTAGTGCTCCATCTCCGCATGGGCTGCTCCGCCCCGACCCCAGGCTGGCCCCAGGTCCCAGCCACCGTGGGACATGTCCCAGTTACTAAGCTTTATTTCCCCAAATGTCTTTCCTTCCGTCTGACCCTGATAGGTAGATGAGGCAGGTATAAACAGGGAAGGACCATAGGGTTTAGTGAGGAAAGTGACTCTACAAGATCTCTCAGCAAACTGTTCCTGAGCCTGGTGTCCTGACTCCGGGGTCCGGCTCCTCTCCAGCAGCAGCTCTCAAACCCCCACCCTCGCCCATAGCACGCACGGGTGCCTGCCGCCTCACCAACAAACACACACACGCACATGCTCACACACGCACACACTCGCTCACGCCATTTTCACACAAGTAAACACACGCATATGCTCCCATGCGTACACATTCATACACAAGCACACATGTGCACACAAGCTCCCGTGTGCGCACACTCATGCACAGGCGCACATGCGCACACACGCTCCCGTGCGTGCACACTCATGCACAGGCACACATGCACGCGCACGCTCCGTGCTCCTTCCTCCCATCACCACTTGTAGCCTTGGGTTTCCCAAATCACGACTGTTGCTGCACGCCCTTCACAAATATTACCACGCATGTGTACTCCCTGAACTTTGGCTCAGCAGTTAATATTTCTAGATTGACTCGGGTATATCTGAAAGGGGAGTTTTAAGTTATGACCGAACCGTATTATTTGTGGTGAATAGGTGACAACCGTAGAAACATGGAGAGAAAATAAGACAGCGCTGAGGCTCCAGCTCACTGCCCTCTGCAGACCCGCCATGCCCGGGCCTGCACTCTCCGTGTTTAGGTGGAGGTTGGCAGGACTGAGGAGCCCCGGAATGGCACTGGAGGGAATCTTTCTCCTGGCTGCTCTTGCAGAGGTGGAAAGAGCCCTGAGAAGGGAATCCTTTCTCCCCATGGGACTCGGTGTTTATTTTATAATCAGCATGTCTGTGTGCTACTCTAGAACAAGTTTGGGCCCAACCCTGTAGGACTTGCCACACACTTTTGGAAACTATGCCCCAAGAGGGATCAAACACCCTAAGGAAAATGCAAAATGAGTCCTCATTAGGAGAAATTGGGCACAAAGACCCAGAAGGAATTCCCATTTCCCCTCATTCCCCAGGTTAGGTCTGTGCGGGGTGTCCATTGCCCAACCTGGAAGGCGGTTTATACATCGTCCTCTGTGTCAGTGGTGACCTCCATGCCAATGTGGAGCAGTGCAGACCTACACAACCTTACAGGAGACCTGGCTGGTGGAGGCGGGGAGCCAGTATTGTTTGAGAGGGAGTGAGAGGACCTGCCAGCCCTGGTTCTTCCCCCAGCCTGAGCGTGAGGAGGTGGGGAAAGGAAACTAAGCCCAAGTGGGGCCCAGGACCACCTGCTTCTCCACAGACACCGTGGGTGCTGTGAGCCTGCCAGCCGAGAAGCAAGATTTTCCAAGGGGATCACAGTGCTGGGTGTCTGGCTGGGGCCACACCAACCCCAGCCACAGTGAGTCAGCTCCCAGGGCCCTGGGTAAAATAGGGGTGGGGGGACCTTCTGGCCAAGGTGAGGCCCCTCTATCTCCCATCTCCACCCCTCCCCCAGCCAAATGGTGGTGCCACCCCCCTTTTTCTCTGGCATCACTGTTGGCGAGACCTAGGAGCCCTGGTCTCCCTGGCCTGGATCTTTCCGGGAGAACAATCCCTGAGTATACCCTGAAGCCAGGTGTTTGACACCCCTGCCCTCCATCCCAGGAGTGCTGTGGCTTCAGCGTTTGGGGGTGGGTGTGTGCGAGTTCTACTCCTCTTCACTCTTACGTCTGATGGACCCATGTTTCCTTCCCGGGGTCCGCAGCTCCCACCTTGGGCTCCCCTCTATGGGTCTCATGCCTCCAGGACCCCTAACCACCTTCCCTCTTGTCGTTGTGTCTTCCTGGCCTTGCTTTGTGCCCCGCGGCCTGGCTCTGTGTCCCTCCGTCTCCATGTGTACCTCTTGCAGCCCACAACTCAGATACGCTCCAGGACACGGTGGTGCCTCTGCTCAGCACCGAGCTCTGCAACAGCTCCTGCATGTATAGTGGGGTGCTCACCCCCCGCATGCTGTGTGCTGGCTACGTGGACGGGAGGGCTGATGCGTGCCAGGTACAGCACGGAGGGGGACCGTGGTGGTGTTGGGGGGAGCGGGGGGACCTCGGACCTCTGCTCCGAGCAGCCACTCTAGAAGGAGGAGTGCCTAGGCATGTCGAGTCGTGTGCTAAGGATTTATGGAGGGGTGAGGCAAGCGGAGATCTCATGCTGGAAGCCCCAGGGACCAGGAACAGAGGTACTGTCCCCCTCCACCAGGAAGGACTAACTGCCTCTTTCTTTATGTCTCCATGCCCTCAGGGTGATAGCGGGGGGCCCCTGGTGTGCCTGGACAGGGGCATCTGGCACTTGGTGGGGGTGGTCAGCTGGGGCCGTGGCTGTGCAGAGCCCAATCACCCGGGCGTCTACGCCAAGGTTGCTGAGTTCCTGGACTGGATCCATGACATTGTGAGGGTGAGTGTGGGGGCAAGGATGGGTGGGTTTGTAAAGGACCCAACCTTTGGAAACTGGAACCCTCACCTCTTAGGCCTGGGCCCTGCTTGGGGCTGGGGAATGGTCCCGAGAGTGGGAGGAGGAAGTGATGCTTGTAACCCTGAATCCATTGGATTTTTATGGATTTAAGTGTTCACTGAGTTAGAGTAGACCTGGCTTTTTAGCTCAGATCTGCCATTTACTGTGTGAGCTTTGGCAAATCGCTAACCTTGGCAAGCTTCCGTCTTCTGGTAATAGCACCATGGCTACCTTGACCATGGCTGCACGGTACTGGCTCTAGGCCTCCAGCCAGCGGTCTGCGTGTTGTTCACATGTGGGTTTACTCCTGGTTCCTACGGCGGTGAGGAGCGCCTGTATTCCCTGCGCTTTGGAGAGAGCGTGGTATTTAGCAGCTTGGGTTCAGCAAGGGATTGATTCTTGTGCGACACCCGGCAAGGCTCTCGACCATCCGTTCAGTGGGAAGGCCGAGTAGGAGACTGTGTACGAAACGGGTGATGCGTATGAAGAACTTTACAAGTGCAGGGCGTGATGAAGAAAAGCCTCTTTCTGCGGGGTTGGGCACAGGCACGGGTGGTAGGTAATAAATTTTAGAGTCGACAGGGGACACAGGCACCCACCTCCTCATTCAGGCCTTTCAGAAAACCTCAAGAAGCAGGTATTTTTAGCTGCATTTGATAGAAGTAGAAATCAAGGCTCCAAATGGTCAAGTGATTTACTACAGTGAACGTTACTGGGCTGGTAGGTGGTGGAGCCATGCTGTGGGTCTGGCTCCATCCTCTGTCAGCCCAGGACTCCCTCCCCCAGTGCTGCATGCAGCCTCATGCTTCCTGGGTCTCTGGCAGGTCCACTAGATGGAGGAGAAGCAGCAGCCTCAGATGCAGAAGGCACGGACCTCCTACCACACAAGCCAGTCACCACCTGTGGGCCAGCCTCACTCGTGTAACAGGAGAGGGGGTGGGGCTGGGCTGGGAGTGGGGGGGGGGGCTGGGAGGGGGTCTGGAAGGAATGAGAGAGCAAGAGGCTACTGGCAGCAGCTCGGTGCCTGCCCTTCTGCCCCCCCCCCACCCCGCCCTTGTGCACATCTTTTGAGAGGATGCTCAGGGACGCCCAGCGATCACTCTCTCCATGTGCTCTCCTGCAGGGCAGGTGCCGCCCTAGAGGAGCCTCTGGCTCAAGGCAAGGCCAAGCTCATGTAGTCAAGGACCCTCCCCACTCTGCAGTCTTTCTCCCCTACTGGCTCTGACTGGCCCTGTGGGGTGGAGGGTGCGGGAGCCCTGTAAGAGTGCTCTGGTTGACACTGGGATAGGGTGTTGGTTTATAAATGACAGTTCTGTGAACTGGTCCAAGGAGTGTTGTTATTAAAGTGAAATGATGTTTCGTCTAGGTCTGCCTCTCATTCTCAGTCTCTCTTTCTCTCTGTCTCTCTCTCACACATACACACTCCTCTCATACTCTTTCTCTCTCTTGCTCTCTGTCACACACACACACACACACACACGCTAAGATATAGAATTTTAATTTTCCTCCTATACATGTTAAAGCTCTAGAACGGGACTCCTCCTCATCTTTCTAGAATTTTGGCATTCACTTATTTAATTCTTTACATTTCTTAAGTCTACACCAAACGATCTACAGCAGAAAGCCCCAGCTCTCTGGGTGGGCTGCAGCTGCAGGTCTGAGAGCCATTAAGTCATTGCTGTCTTAGGAGGGCCTGGCTTCCCAAGACCTGTGTCTCCTGAGCTCTGGTCTCAGCACTGGGCCTCCCATCTTGGGGAGATTTCTTTCTGAGTTTATGCCCAGTTAGCGTTTTTCTGGTTCAGCTTCTCCCTGACTCTCTCCCCTCTAGCAATTAAAATACACTTGGCATCTTGTTTCTAAAAACTGCAATGAATTTTTTATAGTGCTTACCCAAGGAAATGCAATTAGCATTTAGCAATAACACAACTTTTTTGTGAGTTTATCAGCTTTTTTTTTTTTTTTGGAGGGGTGGTACAAATGATTATTCATTCCTGGAGGGTCTGCTCCCTTTCCATGAAGTGCACTGAAACAGAAGGGCCTCAGTTTACTGTGGCTCTGTTACCTGGGAGGAGGTTGCTGGGTCTGTTCTCAAACCCCAGGAGCAACACAGGGAGGCTCTGGTGGGTGGCGAATAGCCTCGGTCCTCCAGCTGCTTCTCTGAGCTTGAGCATTTACTCCCTGACGCTGGTAAGCCCCCATCCCAAGAGGCAGCCTCGGGACAGCTGACCCCTTTGGGCAGGGAAGAGTTACCAGCAAATCCATCAATTGTGATCTTTTTGGTGTTTCTCATGTCACCCAGAAGCCTTGGCTTATTTGAAGGGAGGTTTTTATTTATCACAGTCATTAGGGTCGGTTAGTAACCAGGAACAGTTGGATATTCCAGTTTATCGACACTGTTCGTGTGTGTCTCACTTAGATCTCACAATAATATCTGTGCAGCGAAGATAACATTATCACTGCATCCACTGTGCAGGCAAGAAAATCCATTCCGAAAGACTGAGTATTCCAGGACCCGCCACAGGTAGGTGCCAGGGAACCCTGGGGCTTTTTGCTCTGCCTCCACACCGCTGTTCTGCACGTGGATGAACGAAAGGTCCAGTGCTGCCCAGAAGTGTGGACTTGGAACGTGCTCTTTCAGCTAGCTGAGTCGCTTGCCTACACGGTCATTGCCGTCCCTGCTGTTTATAGGTGAGGTAAAGCAGAACCTGGGAAATTAAGGGGCTCCTGCCAGAGACCCTTCTCAGGCAATGTTCTTACAGATTTCCAGTTCTCCGTGATTTTCACGGTCTGACTTAAACCTTACAAATGAGTATCTTCCACAGGAGGACGATAAAGAGAACCCTCATTAGAGAATTTGTTAACAGCTGTTCCCTGTTTCCCGACAGAAGCTGCTAGTATCTTTTGCCAGGCAACCAGTCGGGTCTGTAGACTCCGAGGCCCCACCTGCACTTTGTTGTTTGCACCTGCTGATCTAGCTCTTAGGACGGTGAGGAGGCGTGCCTGTGGGGGCTAGTCCTGCTCCCCTGGGCCAGCTGCCCGAGTGCTGGGATAGAGATGGGGGGCAAGGAAAGGTGGGAAGATTCAGGTCCAGAAGGATTTTAATGGGGACCAGCTGGGTGCCCAGCTGCATTCAGAGGTAGAGAAGCCGACTGCCTTATTGGAGCGATGAGACTGATTTGCAATAAATTATAGTGGCCAGTCAGGCACAAAGCTACATGGTGAGGCAGTAATTGCTAAGGGAGCTCCAAGGGCCTCTCTCGGAATCAGTCAGGGCATTTCCGTGCAGGAAGCCTGTCTCTCCTGTTGAAGGGGCTTCGTCCCACCTGCCTGAGCAGAGCTGGCAAGCTCCCTGGGACTTCCCCAGCAGGTCACTTCTGGCTGCCCTGCCCAGGGTCTCCTCCTTCGCTCGTCTACTCCTCCATGCTTTCGGGGTCTGGAGGGTACAGAGGCTCTCTCCTTGTTAGACCGCCTGTGGAGTCCTGCTTTTCCTAGAAAGGTTGCTGTGAATGAAGGGGCAGCCCTGCCATTCCTCAGGAACATTTCCCAGGCTCTTTCTTACATTTTACTTTTGGAAGTGCTGGGTTAAAACCCAGCTTTGGCTCACCGGTAAAACGACAAAGCTGGAAATGCTGTAAGTGTAAAAGCTGGTATAGGAGCTGCCGGGAGCAGATTTCCCCCAGTCCTCCCACTGTCTTTGGTGCTCTGCCCTCTCCTGGCCATGCACTTAGGACCCTCCTGGCTACTCAAGAGAGAGCCCAGTTAACCTGCTGCTCTTCAGCCCCTCCCAGCCTCCCGCTCCGGATACCCCCCACCTCTCGACTCAGACACATCAGGACGCACTCCTTGGGTGTGCCTCACCCTCGGGACTCTGCTTCCTGCTAACCCACTGGCGTTCAGGGTTGTTAATGGCTGTTTAAGCTGTCTTAAATACCACCACCTCTAGAAGGTTCCTAGTAGCAGATGGGGAGGAACTCCTACTTCTGAGGGCAAGGCTGATCTTTCTTACATATTCCAAGACCTGGAAAGTGAGACGCGGAGCAGGCATTACGTCTGTAGACGGAGCACAGGGCTCCAGAGGCCCTCAGGCAAAGCAGTCCTGGAGAATCTGCTGGAAGGTTTCTGCCTGGAGTTGGTGCTGGAACAGACCAAGCTGGGGACTCAGAACGGAGAGGGCAGTCCTGGCTCCAGAAGATGCTGATCTCCCACTCGTGTGCCTCTCTCAGAGCAAAGTGTGCGCTCCAGGAAAGCAGGGGCTTTCACGGGCCTGGGCTTACCTTCTGAGCCTCCTCCCTTCTAATGGATCTTTGGCATCTGGTGGAGTAGAGCCCCAGTCTGGGCCTCCAACCCCTTAAGAGCGTGCTGCCCTGAGCAAGGGACTCCGCCTCCCTTGAACTTGGTCTCCCAGCTGTCCAACAGGGAGCCTGGGCGAGGTGGTCTCCAAGGATCTGCCCTCTCAGCTTTAACTCAAACCTCTGTTACCTCTGGAGACATCTGCCCCACTGCGGAGAGCACCACAGGGTGGTGCTGGGCAGATGTGAAGGACCAAGCATGTTCCGGCTCCTTGAACCCACACCAGGACGGCACTTCCGGTGCTCTCCCTTGAGGCTTGCCCTCAGGGTCCTGATGGGGGTGGGAACCACACCAGGCAAACAATTTTTTTTCCCCCATGTCTGTCTGTCCAGTGTTTGTATGTATGGGGGTCAAGGTTCCAGGATAGGTGGAGGCCCGTGACCTGGCAGTGTTTCAAGTCCTCCCCAGCTCCTTCCTGACACCCGAGGCTCCGTGTAGAGCCTCAGGGACCCCAGCTCCTCAAGACGGGGAAGGAATTTTCTCCCTCCCACAAAGACCACGGACACTTTCTTTCTGTCCCCCCTCTCTTGACAGCTCCTAAACTGGCCTTAGGACCCTCTCTGCTCCCCAGACTCTCCCTGTGCATGAGGAGGAGGAGTGAGGAAAGGTTTTGGTTAGCAGAACCGTCAACAGGCAGCTTTTGTCCCAGCTGTTCTCTGCCCTGGCCATGTCACAGTCTCATGGACGGAGAATCCTTTCCCGCGGCCCTCAGGGTGACCCTCTCTTCCCAGTTTGCCTAGAGTGCTCCTGGTTTTAACTCCGAAAGCCCCAGGTCCCCATGTCTGGACAAACCAGGCCAGGGGGTCCTGCCAAGCCCAAGTATTTAGGAAAGACGTTCTGTAAAACCTATGCCCCTTGGCCTCCTCCAGTCTGACTGGACTTAACAGAAACCTGCCCTGGTGACCCCAGATTTGGAGGAAGAGAAGGTTCCTGAGAATTCTGGAGGTCTGGACTGTTTTGCAGACGCTGCCTCGGCCCGGCTGCCGGGGCTGCCCCTCCTTCCCCGGGGCCGTACCTCAGATGGTGGCCCGGGCAGTGGCACTTCACCTCGCCAGCCTGGTGCTTCCAGGCCCGGAAGCTCTCCTGTAGTTTGGGGAGGCTGGGCCGGTGAGGTAGATAGAGTGCTGCTCCTGGAAGCCATGAATAATAATTTCCCAGTTTCCCAGGTCTCACTGATTTCTGCTCCCCAGAGCAGATATGGGGCTCAGCGAGCACCATTGGGGGAAGCGAAGGGGGGTGCCATCGTCCCCCTGGGAGGCGGGTAGGCCTCTTCTCCAGCCTCTGCCATCCGGAGGAGATCAGAGAAGAGCAAAGAAGAGACTGCCAGACTGCTGGAGCCCACAGGGATTTTGTGGGGTTTGTTTTTCCTCAGCACTGTCTGCAGAGGTGAGGGCATGAATAAAAGAGTGAGGGAAGATTTACTGTTCCCACGGTCGGCGGTGGCCCTGTATTTGCACAGCGGGTCCCCGCAAGGAGGGGCTGGAGCAGGTGGGAGCGAGGCTGGGACTCAGGGAGAAAGACTCTTGGCCATCTTTCCGCAAGGACCCTGGGGAGCTGTGGGCCAGGCTTCGAGGGGCTGTGTAGGCCAACTCTCCCATCACCAGGGGCCAGAGGGTCCCTCCCCTCTCCCACCTTCTTGCCTACATGAACCCATAGCAAGCAGCTTGGGTTCAAGAATCTCTAAACCCAGGGGCACGTGGTGGGCCTGAGGGGTGTGCTGCCAGCGAGGACCTCAGAAGAAAGGGTTCCAGGCTGGGCTCATTGTCATTCATGGTCCTGGTAATGAGCACAATCGAGATATGACCTTTATCATGGCCTAGCCCAGTCTGGAGCTGGGTGGGCCTGGGGCTGGGGCTTGGAAGCTTTCCGCTGGCATCAACCTTGGACGGGGTCCCCTGTCACCCCCACATGCATGTCCAAGGTGAGACAACCCCTATCTTGGCAACACTGTACTGCTTCTGGGGCCAAAAAGATGGAAAACTTTTTATGTGGTTGTCCTAATGGGTCAAAACTGGTGGTGGGAGGCAGCGGAAGAGAGGAAAGTCTGAGGGGCTGGGGTGGCCCCTCGGAAGTGATATGATCCATATTGTGTGTGTGTGTGTGTGTGTATGTGTGGTCTCTGTGTGTTTTTGTGTGCATGTCTGTGTGTGTGTGTGTGTGTGTGCTTTTTTTTAAAAGATTCACATAATTTATTTACTATGTGAAGTAGCTTAAGTATGAAGCAAGTTTTTTAATGTTTTATTATTTAAAAAAATTCTTATTAACATCTAATGTATTATTTGCCCCAGGGGTACAGGTCTGTGGATCGTCAGGCTTATACATTTCCGCAGCTTTCGTTGATCGTTGATTGGTGAGCTTTGTCTTGGCTGGATGTTCTTGGTGATCTTCTGGGTCAGCGGCCTGTTGCTGTGACTCTCAAATGTCTTTGCCACAGGCGGAATTGCATCGCCCTTGCCAGGGGCCAGGCTAAGGGTTCGCTCTCAGGAGCTTTTGTTCCCTGATTGCTTTCCCTACCGCTTTGCAGGACGGGAATGAAGATGGCGGCCGCCCAGTATCTCACCAGAGGAGTTGAGAGCTCAGGCCCCACTTCTCAGTGCGCCCTCAGAGAAAAGCCGACAGTCCCTCCCATCTCCCTGGTCTCCAGCCGCGCTCCGAGCTCACCCGGCCTGTGACCGAGCATTTCTGTCTCTGGCGCTGGCCCTGTTTGGAGTCTCCAAACCCAGCGGATTCCTGCCGTGCTGCTCCCACACTGCTTCTCCCGGAGGAGAAAGGTGGGGGTTTTCCCAGATCTGCCACTTGTGGGGTCCCTGCTCGAAGAGCAGTGGTCCAACTGTGCCTTGGATCACGGTTTAAGGTAACCCCGAGCTGAGAGTCCCTCCTTGGCTCCGTCTCTGCAGTCGGCTTCCCCGCTCCGATATCTGGGATACCTGGGAGCTCTGTCACTCTCAGATACCCCCAGTCTTTCTGTGGCCCCGCAGGTCCTGAGACCACACTGAGCTCACGAGGGCTCCACCCCCCCGCTTTGCCTCTGGAGTGACTTCCCCCTGTGGAGCAGATTTCTGAAAGTCCCGATTTTGTGCTCTGCTGCTCTACCGCTTGCTGGGAGCCGCCCCCTCCCCCCCCACCCCCCCGTGGTCTCTCTTCCCATATGGCCCCTTGGATTCACTTCTCCGCACGTTCTACCTTCCAGAAAGTGGTTGATTTTCTGTTCCTAGAATTGCTGCTCCTCTTCTCTTCGATCTCCTGTTGAGTTTGTCGGTGTTCAGAACGGTGTGATAACTACCAAGCTGAACTCCTGGACACGATGATACTTAGTCTCCTGCTCCTCCGCCATCTTGCTCCTCCCTCCTGTGTGTGTGTTTGTGTGTTTACCTGTGTGTGAGGCATTACAGAACTGCTCCCCTAACCCTGAAGAGGTGGATCTAATTCTGGCCAGTGTCTACGTACAGGCCCCCCACCTTTAGCTTCCCCCTCCCCACTACACAACTACACACACACCACCTCAACACTTTACCCGAGCAGGCATGATCATAAATTACTAGGAAGTAATCCTTCATGGCCCTGATCATGAGCACAGTGACCATCACAGTTGTCATATACAAGAACCAAAGACCTATAGTTGCCTATTTGTACGTGTGTGTGTGTGTGTGTGTGTGTGTGAATGTTTGTGTGGTCATTTCCCTACAGCGGCTTCTTAAGTTAGCCTCTGAAGGCTTCTTCTGCCTGGTCCACACTAACATTTGTGGGGCTTAGGGCAGGAATGTGGGTGGAAGGCCACAGACCCCCTGTCTAAAGGGTTAAAAGTCAGACATCAAACTAGCAAATAGATAAATTTAAAATGTCTTGCCATGACAAATAAACCTTCTTCAAGTTGTGGAAGACCAGATCCAAATCCTTGGGTTCTTTCCTGGAGCATGATGGGCTGGGGAGGGCCAGTAGGGGGCCACCTTTCCTTCCCACCTCCTGATCCAGCCCCTCCTACACAGAGCCTGGTGGACAGCCTCGTGAGCTTTCCTCCTGCCTAGGGCTGTGCCCAGCGGTAAAGAGGCCTGTGCAGCCTCAGGGCCACTTGAATTCTAGGGTCTAGAAGGGGGCACATGGGCTCTGAATGGGCACATTACCTCAGCCCTGTGAGCTTCTCCCTTGAGGGAGGGAGTAGTCCAAAAGGGCCAGGATAGCAGGGGCAGGCCTAGGGTGAGGCAAGAGAGGCGAAGTTCTCAGGATCACACAAGGATGGGCTGGCTCCTGCCTCATCGGGTGCCAGCCCTACAGGACAGGATCTTACAAAGTGAGCAGCCCAGAGGAGGGCAGACTTCTCTTTCTGGTCATCTTATCATTGAGTGAGACCAAGGTAAGATGGCAGAAGTAGACCCCTCTCCCGTGTGCCCCCACTGCTCTAAAGTATGATAAAGTTACCCCCCTCACCTGGCCACCTTTCAGGGACCTCCACCTCACATCAGCCCAGCTCCTCTGGCAGTCCCTGCACTCAGGCTCAGGGGAGAAATGGAATGATTCATTATGATTCCCACTCATATGGCTGCTCAGAAATTAACTGAGATAAGCACAGAGAAGAACTCTAGTGTGCAAATGGATGGTATTCCAGAGCTCTCTCACAGAACAGAATTCATTAAAATGGTGAGTCAATGCTAATTAGAAAAATGGATGTGTAGGGTCAGGAAAGGTCTGTGGGAGAGGAGCCAGGAGACAATCTGTATGCGTCTTTGGAGAGATCTGGATTAAGCTCGTATGGACAGATTGTCTTCCCCGAATGCATATGTCGCAGCCCCAACCCCCAGTGTAACTATATTTGGAGACAGGGCCCTTGGGAGGTAGTAATTAAGGTCAAATGAGGTCTTCCCTGGCGTCCTTATAAGAAAAGGGACACCAGCCTTCTCTCTTTCCTCCCAAGCACAGAGAAGAGGCCCTTGGAGGACGCATTAAAAAGGTGACCACCTGCAAGCAAGGAAGGGAGTTCTCACCAGAAACTGATCTTGATGGCGCCTTGGTCTTGGACTTCGGGCTTCAGAACGGTGAGAAATAGATTTCTGTCCTTTATATCAAGCAGTCTGCGGTATTCTGTTACAGCAGTCCTCACCCATTAATATCAAACTAAATCACTATAGAAGATGCTCATCAAACAGGAGAATAAATACAAGAGGAAACTCAAGGTGTCATAGCCCGATGCGTAGCCTGTGGCTTGGGCGTCTGCTGCCCCACGTGTGGGAGGCATTTAGGGAGGCCCACCGGCAGGGAGGGAAGTGCTGCTCCCGGGAGCCCCGGAGTCTGGGTTCTGATCCAGTTCTCGTCACTTCTTATGGAGCCCAGCTGTGTCCGGACTTGGCTGAGTTCTTATTTTCTCCCATATGGAATGGGGCTAATAACATATGCCCTGCGCAACTCAGAGTAGATGGGAAGACCAAGTCACATTAAATGACAAGAAGGCTTTGGTGATTGCATAGAGCTAGGCAAATGGAAAAGGGTATATGGCTTCCGATATGTATGGCACACCTGCCAGTTGTCATGGTTAGCCCGTCAAGCCTCACTTACTGGATGTTTTCTTGGTGTCGTGCCCCATCATAAGCCTGGATCCCCCAGAACTGAATGAAATAGCACTGTCTTCAAGGGGTTCATGATCTGATAACAGACAAGCGCTAAAAACTGGTTATATTTATTATTTGCTGAAAGACACACATATGAACTATTTTGAAAGAGTGTGCTACAATTACTTTATAACCATTTACGGAAAGATGCTTGTTGCCAGCAAGAAGTGATGTGGTAAATGTAGACATTTCCCACCTACTATCAGCATGTAAGGTTTCAGGAAAGCTGGTGGAGGCAAATGACGTTTCGATCGTAATCTCAGAAGTGTGGTTTCCATACCAACATATCTGTGCCGATTAGAAAGCCCAAAACAAAATGCTGCCTCTGATTCACAAGAAGGCGAGCCTTGGCTGAATCATGTTTTTAGTAGAAAAGACTAAGCGCCCTGCCAAAGTGTCTGTCTTCATTATCTTGAGAGAGCATGCAGCAGGGTAGTCACCCAGGTGGTCCAGAACGGCTTCATCTGGAAGGTCTTGCACACTTCCAGGGGCTGGGTAGCCTGGCACGAGAGGCCACATTTAGTTTTGTGTCTGCCTTGTCAGGACGGCCACCGCGGAGGAGCCAGTCCTCCCCGATCTATCCTGCTGACCTCTGCCCATCCCCCCTTCCCTCCCTCCGTCCTCCCTTCTCCCATATCCCCACCTGCCTTTCCTTTGTTTTTGTTACAAGCCTGTTGTGTGTGTAGAGATAAGTATCTCACTGTTTCAGCAGAAACTCCGAGTCAGGCAGGGAGCTCGGAGGCGTACACGAACCATTTCAGGGCAGGGCCCGGAGTAAGGGGCTACCAGAGTATGAACAAGGCATGAGCCTGGGTGAGGAGACTCTGCCTGAGTTGGGCCTTGACGGACAAATGTCAGAACTGAGCTGGGCCAGGGGCGGGGATACGGCTAGGAGAGGAAGAGAGAACAAGGGCCTTTGGGACCAAGAGAACAGCAATGCAAAAATACCCGATATTTCCTGGGAAAGAGCTGGTGGTTCTGTGCTAGTCGTTCTATGACTGTGGACCCAGAACAGGATCTGATACCAGTGAATGTGTGGCAGCCAAGCCAAGGAGTCCTCACGTTGTCTCCTGGGAAGGAGGAGGGAGCCTTGGAGACTGCTGAAGCAGGAGAGAGCCACGGTCACATATAATGAGGGTATTGTGTAAAACGGAGAGGTGATTCTGGAAGAGATGTGCAGGTGGGCTTTGAGGGGCACTAACCATTAGTGTAAGGTTTCAAACTGCTTTTAAAGAGAAAAATCTTTATTTGGAGCCCTTAAGTAGATCCCACAAAGCGGCATTTCATTGGCATGCATTTATTTTATAATTCCCAACTGGCAATACAGACTTAGTATGGAATCAGTGTGAACAGTGATGCTGTTTTGATGAGTGTAAGAAGCAGAAGTCAGGGGCGATGCATCAATCCACTTCGGATCCAGGTTATTTACGGACTTGGGTTTTGGCCGCATAGCACCAAGGAATCCTGACTTATCTGGTGAGGTTATTAGTAATGGGAATGGGTTTTGCACATCTTGACTTTCAGTCTCAGGATAGCTTTAATTAAAGGAGCATAAAAATGAATTGATTTTGTAAGCAAGGTTAACAGGCTGGTGGTCCCTAAGGACCAAAATTGGGTATATAACACATTTTCATTACGGTTTAGGTGGCTAAAATACATTTCAAGTGAGATTTAAATAAAATACTTGAGAAATCCCAAGCCACATAGGGAGACTGAAGACATGTGAGATGATTCCTCCCTTGAGTGAAGGGTGTTAAGTGGCTTATTTGTGTTGGTCACTCACCGGGTGACAGCCGCGGGTCCTCCCATGGCCAACGTTGATCAGCTAGGGTTACGTTAATACACACTTCTTTAGTTGGATGTTGACAGGCACTTTTCTCAGCACTGGCAGGAGCGGGAAGGGGGACTGGGTACATTGGGTTCGTCTTTCCTTTGAATAACCTGTAGCATCTGTATAATTTAGGGACTCGTCTGATATGTGATCTGTGGACATTGGGAGACTTCTGTCCGTGTACATTTAATGGAACCTCCGCAAAGCACAAAAGCACCCCCCCACCCCAAAGGAAAGTGGTTAACGGCTCCTTTTACTGAGCACCTGCTGTGTCCCGTGTGTGTTTCATGTACCCTACGTGTCTCAGCACTCTTCAGCTTTGCAACAATTATGAGATGATTGCTACTCATTATCCCCACCGAGGCACAAAGAGGTGAAGTGCCTTGCCCAAGGTCAGACAGCTAGTAAGTGGCAGAGCTGGGCTTTGAATCCATAGTCTGTCCCCAGAGCCTGCATACCCAGTCACTGCGCTGTCTTGTCCTCTTCAAAGCAAGTTTACATTAAATACCTCTTAATTGGAATGAACGTTGCATTTGCCCCTTAATTTTTCCCAAGAATATCTTCCATGCTAGTCATAGAACATAGCCTCTTCTTTTTCTCCCTTTTAAAAAAAAAATTATTTATTTATTTGAGAGAGAAAAAGAGAGTACCTGTGTGCAAGTGAAGGGAGGGGCAGAGGGTCCGGGAGAGAGAGAGAGAATCTCAAGCAGACTCCCCACTAAGTGTGGAGTCAGATGCAGGGATTGACACAGGGCTCAGTCTCATCACCCTGAGATCATGACCTGAGCCAAAGCCAAAAGTCAGATTCTTAACCGACTGAGCCATCCAGGTGCCCCAAACATAGGTTCTTCTGATGTTCAAGGTGGGCTTTTAGTAGAAATTGTGCAATAGGCAGTATGGGGGGAAGGGACTTAACATACACGTGAGCTTTGTTGAAATGTATTCTTTGGAGATGGGATTGGGCCCTATCAGGAAGCATCGAGTATTACGGAGTCCGAAATTGCCCTAGGGGTCTGTGAGTTAGGCAGCCTCTGTCTCTCTGTTAATTGGAGGATCCAAGATACGGAGAGGGTGGGAAAGACCCAGGACAGAGAGGGTGGGGGGATGCTGAAACTTTGGGTGAGGGGTGGTCCTAGCTCCCAGGTCCTCCTCAGGTACACCCTTTTCTGGCATTGGTCCTTTCAAGTAAAGAGAAGCAGCCCATTAAGCCTCCACCAAAAGTAGGAGGTTGAGAAGCTTAAGAGAGATTGTAATGAAAGTGAGTTGGCAAAGCGGCTAAATTGATAGGAAACAGCAGGGTGGGGGCAGCCATTGCAAAACCAGTCTATTAAGACAAGGTCCCGAGAGGCCAGGCTGGATTTTCTGGAGAACAAATGCTGAGCTGAGCGGACTGAATAAATGAAGACACGTTAGTCAGGGCTGGTGCATTGGCAGGAATAGCACACATTAGAAGCAGGTCATGGTCAGGGTGGCAGCTGACCTGTTGGCTGGGTCTCAGAGCTGAATTTGGAGTTTATTTTAGCATGAACAAAAGGATTCTCTTGCTAGGAGAGCTTGTTATCTCTGGTGTTCACACTAGAGAGTGAAAATCACATCAAGGAAGGATTTAATGAGTTCTTGAAGCGTGGAGAGCAAAAGAGCTAGTGAGGGGAATAGAGAGGTTCGGGGGAGCTGCTTGACCTTGTGGGATCACCACCGGGAAGGTCAGCAGCCTCCCTGGACTCCTGGTTTCCCTGCACACCCACGTGAACACAAGTCACGATTGCCACGTGACCCTCGAGGGCTCAGGTACCGTGTGCCGCCCCCATCCCCGGAGTTGTCTGAGTATCATGTTCTGAGATCTCATACCCCTACTCACAGCCGCACACCTCTAGGTGTCAACTCCAGCAGAACGTGCTGGGCTCAGGCCTCTCCATCAGCAAGGAGCTGGTTCCAACCTAGCCACGGCTCTGAGAACGAGTGGGTGGTCTCTTTCCATGTGGCCAGACCACTGCTCCCAGTTGTAAAGAGCAGGGAGGGAGCCAGTGCTCTTGGGATACCTCCATTGTATCCAGCACTGAGCCAAACATACTAACTCCACGGCTCAGTACCGGCTCCCTTCCCGTGGTCCTCATGCTACACTGCCACCACCTTGTGATTCTTCCTGAATCAGGTCTGTCTACAGCTCTCCAGTGTCCTCGGGATAATGCTGGAACTCCCGAGCTGGGTATGGACCCTCCGGCACAATCCAGGTCCTCCCACCACTCTAGTCCCAGTTCCCTCACTCCAACTCTTAAACCCTTTGGGCTACCGAGGCACCTGCAGCTTTTGGTGTGTTCTGTCACAGCTGCCGTGCCCCTGCCCAGCGGGCTCCTCCTTCATGGCAGGAGGATGGGATTCCCAG
This sequence comes from Mellivora capensis, assembly GCA_004024625.1. NCBI lineage: Eukaryota > Metazoa > Chordata > Mammalia > Carnivora > Mustelidae > Mellivora > Mellivora capensis. Next base: position 70,513 of record PISX010009055.1, read on the forward strand.
GGGAACCACAGACATCTGTGGTTCCCAACCCTGGCTGTGTGTTAGACTCACCATGGCAATCATCCTAAAAATACTGGCGATAGGCCCACTTCAGAAATTCTGATTTAATTGTTCTGGGCCGGGACTCAGACTTAAAACTTTTTTTGAAAGCTCCCCTGTTGATTCTAATGTTTAAGATCAATAAACTATGTGATCCAAGCTGCCAAAGGCAGAGGAGTGAGCTGGTTCTGCACGCAGGCCTGCCGTTGAGGGAGGAGTAGAGGTGGAGCTGTTTTAGCATTGACCAAGTTAATCTTGAACATTCTAGTCCCAGGTTAAGCGGATAAGGGACATAGTCAGGGGGAGGACAGCTCAGTCTCCTGCTTTCACAATCTTGAGTTGATGTTGAAATCAGCACGTGCAGCTCTGATCAGCTAGAAGACTAAGGTGGGATCCTGCAATAATGCTAAAATAAGTTTGGATTGAGGATATTCTGGATCCTTCTGCTTATGAGGGGCTCAAGTTCATTGCCCTTACCACATGCAATGCTCCCCTCTCCATCTCCTTCTTCCACACTTCCACCAGTGATGGAGATGCAGAGTCCTGTGACCGGGAGTGAGGCTTCCTTAGTCTCAGCCGTATGCAGGTGGGCTCATAGAGCGTGAATGTCTCCCCTCACCAAGTTGTGGGCACGTGTGTCTCTCTAGTTCTACCTGGACTTTCCCCCACTAGGTCCAAGCAGACACCTCTCTCAGACCTGTGGTCCTTTAATATGTATCAGATTCACCCGGAGAGATTTTTAAATGCACTTTCTGGTTCTGTAGGATTAGCTGGGGGCTTGAGAATTTTCATCTCTAACAAATTCCCAGGTGGTGTTGGTGCTCCTGGTCCTGGCAGCACATTTTGAGCATTTCTGCTTTGAAGAACAGGTCCTTTCGGTCTGGATTCTCCAGGTATTAGCTAAGCTTCAGGAGTATCAAACCTTGGTGTATGCCTGAAAATCCAGGCTGTAAAGCTGTGCCCTGCCTTCCCCTCACAGAAACCCCCAGAGCCCACGTTTCCCAGGTTTCTCGAGCATCTCCTTTAACCACGACAACGATACAATCCTTGTCTTTCTGCCTTTTTCTCTTCTCCAGCTTCCAGCCTTTTTCCCCTTTCTGGCTCTCATGGTTTATCTTTTCAAACATTCCAGACTGTCTTATGATTTGGCTGTGCCATTGTCTGTGCTAAATTCTCTGCCCGGGATTACCTTCCCTTTTCTCCATCTGACTATTTTATTAGTCTCTTTTGGTTAGAAGGAAGAGTGGCTCACTCTAATTACTTCATTTTATAGGGACTTTATTTTAAAGATCCCAAGAGAGGCTGAACAGATCTTGGGAAGAGCAGAAACAGGTGGGTGTTTCTGATTTCAAGGTGTCTGAAGGGACAGCAGCAGCAGCGATGTGTGTGCATTTCCTCTAATGTTTGGCCACTAAGTGACTCAGCAACTCCGTGGATCTACTCTTTATTCTGCTTTCCACCAGCTGACATGCTTCCCCGATACTCTATGTTTTTCATCTGCTTTGTAGCTTCTGCTTATTCTTCCTCATCTTATTCAGTTTCTGTTTCCTTAACTTTGGTTTGAGCCATGGCTCATGTTCTACCTCACTGACATTCTTTCAGATAAGGCTATTACCAGGAACAGGGTGTTCCATTTAAAGCACTTCTGGAATGGTGGAGGAGGGACTTTCAAAAATCTTCTTCATAAACACAATGAGAACACTGGAAAAAAAATAGTCAAAATCAACTTTTCTAGAATTCTGGAATTTAACCAAGATCTACAACAATTTGAGGATCGTTTACACAAGAAATGGCCAAATGTCAGCAAGAACACCATATTTTTGTGGTAGTTTGTCTTCCCCTCTTCCCATTCCCCTCTCCCCAGTTCCACAGTAACCTTAGAAACCGGCAGCCTCACAACTATGTTTCCTGTAAAACCAGCAGCTTAGTAGCCATAGAAGAGGGCAGAATGAGTTTGGACTCACCAAAAAACACTGTACCCAAAGAAGTGTTATTGTTTGGGTCATATGGAAGCTCCCTGGAAGAGAGCCATTCTCAAGGCTTATCTTTATTTGACCCAGCTCAGAGCTCAGACCTGTGGGATACCATCAGGTCACCAACATATACATACCAGGAGTCCCAGAAGGAGAGGAATGACAGAAAGAGGACAGAGAGAAAATCTAAAGGAATAATGGCCAAAACCAAATTTGACTGAAAACATTAATCTATCCCCACAAAAGCCTGACAAACTCCAAGAAGGACATTCTCCAAGAGATTCACACCTAAATGCATTATAGTCAAATAATCAAAAGTCAAAGACAGAGAACCTTGAAAGTGGCAAGAGAGAAGTGACTCATCATTTACAAGGGCTCCTCCATGGGGTTAACAGCTGCCTTCTCATGAGAACTCATGGAGGCCCAAAGTCATGGGATTACCTGTTCAGCATCCTACAAGAGAGAATGTCAGCCAAGAAGTTTATATCCAGCACAAGTGTTCTTAAAAAATGAAGGCGAATTTAAGACATCCCCAATCATGTCTTCGTTTGACTTCTTCAGGTGCTTTGGAATATGATCTCTATAATTGTTGACTCCACTCCAGTATTCTATACACTGTCCCCTGCAGGGAGGATAGATGAAGGACACACAAGTGGAAGAAATGGAAAACCCTTTGTTTTGAATGGTGGAAGACTAACCTGAAAGAATCTGATGTCATCACATCCACCAGAATCAAGAGAAGACATTGATAAGAATGGCCTGTTGGCATGGTGGAATCATTATCTCCAAAGCCGTTGGAGGAGATGGCCCAGTCATCCCCACAGGATGGTCTGACATGTGTATGGAGCTTGCAGAAAGCAGAGATGCTAATGGTGGGGGAGCATCAGTGCCCCCACTGTCTTTGGGTGCTGCAGACTGAAGGGAGTACCATGGATGAACACAGATGGATGAGAGCTGATACATGAGCCCAAGGATTGGTGATGGACCTTTGGTAGCCTGAAGTCCTGAACTCATCTTGTGCCTGACAGGAGTGAGTGTCACTAAGAGAAATACAATGATACCATCCTGATCACCTAACCTTCTGTAATCTCATGAAAGAAGTACTGCATTGGCTAACAGAAGCAGTCCTCTCACCAGACTGCCCTCCTGGAACCAGGACCCAACTATGAGGGCCTAAGACAACCACATTGCTCTGAGCCTAGAGCTCTCAGGGAATCTGGTTAATCCCACATATGAGGTAGAAGATCTGTGAGGTTCCCAAAAGGAAGAAGCGGAGAACAGGACCTTTGCAAGTTCTAGCGCAGACTTGGGGTGATCTCTCTAGATGATACTGCTAGCCTCCCTCATCACAGGTCTTAGGCATGAGAGACGGAGTACTGGCGCCCCTAGGGTGTGAGGCCCACCCAGGACAGGGGCTGCTGCTCTGATCTGAGCATGCTACTTCTCTCCAGTTCACTTCTTGCTGCTAGCTACCTTGTTGGTTAAGCATTTCTTTGTTTAAACCCCTCAGAGAGGGAATCTGGTTGTCCTAGTTAATCATTTTTGCTCTGGCCCAGCAGTATTTAGAGTATGGTCTGAGGACCCCGGGGCTCTGAGATGCCTTCGGGGGATCTCTAGGGTTGAAACTCTTCATGATAATACTCTTCATGATAATTTGCCTTTTTTGTGGTGTTGCCACTTCAAAAACAGGGCAGATAAAACCGCCGGCACCTTGGCCCCGATCAAGGAAATGCCACCAAACCGTTCTAGTGGTTTTCCACCCTATTTTTTTTTAAGATTTTATTTATTTATTTGACAGATGGAGATCACAGAGAAGCAGGTAGAGAGAGAGGAGGAAGCAGGCTCCCCGCTGAGCAGAGAGCCTGATGCGGGGCTCGATTCCAGGACCCTGGGATCATGACCTGAGCCGAAGGCAGAGGCTTTAACCCACTGAGCCACCTAGGCGCCCCTCCACCTATTTTTCACTGCCACATACTCACATTTGTAAAAAGATACCCAGTTGCACTAAAGCGTATCTTTGATGAAGGTATAGAGTATGAATTTTATTGCCTCTCGACCTTTCAGACAAGACTCTAAGTCTGTGTGGAGCACCCAGACGGCCCTTCTGCTGCACACGGAAAGGCAATGGGCGTGTTTAGGAAAAGCCCTTGAATTCTGAGTTGTGAGCCGAACTAGCCACTTTCTTCAGAAACAGAACACCATTCTACTTCTGAGATATATTGGCAGAAAAACCATAGTTATTCAGGTTTGATATGCTGCAGACATTAACAACAATGCACAGAGTGAGCCGGCAAGTTGAGGGAAGCAGTGTAGGTTGACAATGACGGCATTTGAAGTTTCAAGTGAACATCAGGATTTTGGAAAGCGTTTACCCACCAGGAGCTTCCCAATACTTAAAGACTTTCTGGTTGGTGGCGATATGAATGCATGTGAGCAGATAGAGGGGGAGACCGAATGTTCTGATCTGCACGGAAGTGGTCCGAGGGGCTTTCGTGACAGAAAGCCGCCTCAGGGAAAGGGCCAGAAGTCAGACTGTGAGAGCCCGAACAGGCAGGGCTGAAATGTCCCTGGGGTTGGCACTGCCTGAGTTGACCCGGGTGGTCTGTGTCCTTTGTGGGACCATGTGGGTGGCTTCCTCGTGGACTGAGCGTTTCTCTGGAAGTTTACGGGGATCATCAGGTAACTCCAGAGTTCCTGTGTGGAAGGCTTGGGAGAGGCTGAGGCTTCCTCCACTTATCTTGGAGGCTCTGGGCATCCTGGAAAGTGACCTCTGAGCCCCCCAGGAGAGAAGGGGGCTTGGGTGGGCTGGCTTATGCTGACCGTAACAATGCTAAAAGTAAGTGGCTCAGCATCCCAGGCTCTGCTCAGAAGTGAGCCAGACACTGTCCCCCAAGCTTCTGCAGCATTTCAGATACATCAGATACGGGGTTTCTCAGAAATCCCAACTGAATCCTGAGTATTGCCGCACAAACACCCGGAGCCGAAATACAAGGGAAAGCAAACAAGTCCGGAGCCTGGCAGAGGGACTGAGACCAGTACAGCAAGAGAGCGAGCTGGCAAAACATCGATGTGAAGTCAGCTTTCCTCCGAGACTCCAGGCCAGCGGCAAATGCAATAATCAAGTATTTAAGGAGCAGGGAACCTGGGCTAGGGCTGAGACAAGAGCTCCCCTCTGACCGAGCACCTTCGTTTAACACCTGCATGTTTCTGCCCCTGAGTGAGGTGGTTCCTAGCTTAGGTCGCTGGTCACAGCCCCCCATCCCCACACTGGCCCCAAAGAGATGGCAGCGTTGAATGGGGATGGGTGGTGGGTGGGGGTTGGAGTTGGGCACAGAGGGATTGGAGCGAAGACAGAGATGCTGGTCCCGAGGACTTCGCAGTCTTTACTAGAAACCTTTCACGTGGACGTGGGTCTTATTTGTCACTAGATGCTTAGTCTAGTGCTGGCTGGCACAGGCGGCTGGTGCTTGGTAAATATTTGTGGCGTTGTGCTGTGCACTGCTTCGTGGGAGTAATGTGGAAGGGAGAAAGCATCCTGGGCTGGGAGGAGGCAGAGTCGTCCTGGGGCCAGCAGCTGACAGAGGAGAGCGGGGAGAGGGCTGATCGACCCTGATGGCGGTAAGAAGGCAGGGCTGGGCGGATGTCCCGGCAGATCTTCCGCAGGCTCAAAGGAGGACTGGAGAGACCAGTCCCCAGGCCTAGGCGTCCCTGCCTGCCAAGTCCCTGGACAGAGAAGCTGGAAACGGCAGTGCCCACTGCACCCTAGTCTGGGCCCCCCAGCAAACCACAGTTCTACAGACTCTTCTCCGCAAGTAGCCCCAGGTATCTCCATCGCCCTCGTGTTCCCCGACTCCACGGCTCCGTGGTGTTTGTAGCTGTAAGTCACTCGCCTTCATTCAGTCACCTGCCCGCTGACTCACTAATTAATGAAAAAAACTTCATTGCGTGCATCCTGTGTGCCAGGCACACGCTAGGTACAACGGTTAAAATAACGTGGTCGTTCTCCAAGCGTGGCCTCTGGGCCCGCTGCGTCTGCCCCATCTGATGTGTTAGTTGCCTGTGGCTGCCTAACCCATGGCCCCCAGACTGAGTGGCCTCCATCTCTGAGCCCTCACAGTTTCTGTAGCTTCTGGCTTCGGGCCTGTCATGGCACTGCTGGGGCGGCAGGCAGGAGGCTTGAGAGGGCCTGGAGGGCCTGGCTCCGGGGTGGCCCATTCACGTGGCTGGCGCATGAGTGTAGGTTGCTGGTGGGAGGCTCCGGTCCCAGCCCCTGTGCACCTCTCCCCAAAGTTGCTGGGGTGCCCTCCCAGTGCGGTGGCTCGGAGAGTCTGAGAGAAAAGTGGCCAGCTGCAGTGTCTTTTGTGACCTCGTCCGGAAGTCCCACACCATTGTTTCCACAGTATCCTGGGGGTCACACGAGCCAGCTCTGTTCCGTGTGGGAGGAAACCCGCTCGTGAAGCAAGCATCCTGAGGGCCCTCTGTGAGGCTGGGAGCTTGTGAGAAATGCGAATTCTCAGGCCTAACCCAAGACCTACTGAGTCGGACACTCTGGGAGCAGGGCCTTACCGTCGGGGTTTGAGTAAGCCCCCTGGGGCACGCTGAAGTCTGGGAACCACTGTGGCGATGTGGAAACTGTCTGTGCTCTCAGGTCGAGCCTGGCTTAGCTCGCGTTACGGAGCGATCACGGAGCAGTGCTGTGGGAGCACCTGGGATGTCGGGGTGGTTTCCCGGCCCAGCAGGGTCCGCCTTAACCGGAGCTCCTCTGACCCTGCCGCTCGTTGGATCCCTCTCTGCCGTAGTCTCATCTCTCCCGTGTGCCCGCGCCCTCACATGATGCTCTTTTCTGTGGAATGAGCTGTGACAGATGTGACAGCATCTGGCTTAGTATTTGCTTGATAAATCCACCCGACTTCCATTTCCCTTGTTGTGGACTTCATGGGGGGGGAAGACCCGGCTCCTGAGCCCTTCACTCCGCCGGATTCTCACCTTTGTTCAAGGCCTAATGCAGGGCTCCACTTCCATGAAGTGTCTCAGACATCACCTGCCCTCGTTTCTCCTTTCCCCGAGTCTCTGAGCACGTCAGCCCAGTCCTAGATTCCGCTGATGCATTTTGTCCTATATTTTTCCCCTAAAATTCCTCATTTGTGACAATCTTTGCAGCTCTTATTACCATCTGAAATTGCCTTTTTATTCTGTTTTCTTTTTTAAAAAGATTTTATTTATTTATTTGAGAGAGAGAGAG
>PISX010009056.1:0-78019 GCA_004024625.1 Mellivora capensis
CTTTTTTTTTTTTTTTTTTTTACCCTTGGTGCAGGTAGGCAGCGTGCAGTCAAAGATGAGTCAGAGATTTGAGCTGGCTCAGGATAACAGAGGGAAATGTAGTTGGATGGAGAACAAGATTAAAAAAAAATAATGTAATTAGATCCTACATTGATATTGGTGTTAAAGATGTAGCTAGGAGATATCAGATGCCTACGAATTTCCTACTGAATACAAAGAAATCGAACAAGTCACTGAGTTAAAGTTTGAGAAATGATGAGACACAGAAGCTAAGCATTTATGTAAAAAGATGAAACAAACAGGAAAACCCCAAAGGAAATAAAAGGAATAGAAGACAAAAGACCAACTGAACGAAGGGTCTACTGTTAAGTGGGAGGCTCTCTTGGAAATAATTTGAAAAGAACAGTTGGTTCACCTTCTGACCAATTTCGATAGGAGAAGTCAAAACATCTGCTACTTGTTTTTGACCAGCCTCAGATTCTGGTCTCCCTTCTCCTGTGCTCACATATCTGGTGAGCAGAAATGACATTGTTCTTCCATAGTTCCCACAGAGAGACTTTGCCATTGGATCTCTTGGAGGCTCCTACTCACCTTTCTTTTTGGGGCTTACTTATTTCTGCTTCAGTAGAGCTGGGAGCTCAAGTGTCTGAAGCTCTTTGATGTTTTCATCATTGCAGAAAAATTAAACTAATCCACAAGTTATGAAATTTGTGCTCTAAGAGTACATGGGGGAAAGGATACAGAAGAGCCCAGATTTGAGGACAGGGTACAAGGTGCTAAAGCCCACGGTTAGCAGTACCAGTGGAGACTCCAAACCAGCCTGAAAGACTATTCAGTCAAAACACCTGAACCTTGGAGCGCCTGGGTGGCTCAGTGGGTTAAGCCGCTGCCTTCAGCTCAGGTCATGATCTCAGGGTCCTGAGATCGAATCCCGCATCGGGCTCTCTGCTCAGCAGGGAGCCTGCTTCCCGCTCTCTCTCTCTGCCTGCCTCTGTGCCTACTTGTGCTCTCTCTCTGTGTGTCAAATAAATAAAAAAAATCTTAAAAAAAAAACAAAACAACACCTGAACCTCACCATTCATTCAGGCCCATCATTTTACTATCCCCTCCAGCTTTAAAGATAATAAGATTCTTTAGAATTTTGGGGAGCAATCAGATTACCAGAATAAAACATGAAACAAGTTCATCAAAGAATTATGAATTCTGGGCTGCACTGAGAAGTAAAAGGTCAGTATTTCAGCAAAACATCCCAAAGTCTCTGCAGGACAAATTACCTCCTCTCGAGAGCTGTACGGATATGACCCCGCTGAGTGTCACCAGATGCTTGTTTTGAAAATAGTTTGCATTTCTTAGATGAGGGCACGCGTTAACACTCCAGATTACAATAACATGGGCTTACATTTCAGCTACTTTAATTCACATCAATCTCACAACTTGGCAGAAACATCTTGCACGCAGTCTGTGTTTGTTCTGGTCACACTGAGAATTTTATTTTTAGGACAAGGTGTTTAAAAAAGGAACCACAGACACAGATTAAAAAAATGTTATCTTGAAACCTATGTATGTGTTTCAGATTTCAGTCTTAGGAAAGGAGATGCTAGTTAATTTCTACGGAAGAGCCTCTCCTGCCTGGATTGAAAAAGGAGAAAAGAAAAGAACAAGAAATGTATCCTAGCAAGTCAGAGAAAACTTCTCTCTCTTTCCTTTGAGGGGTGTAGAAAGCATGAGGGTGGAGAATTATTTGTTGTCTTCTGCTAGGATTCTGTTTCATATTTTCATTTAAATTTTGCTCATGTGCTTAGAGGCCTTGTCATAAAGAAAGGAAAAAAAAAACCCCGAATACCCAGAAATGCTTATTAAATCTAACAGCACACCTGCTAGAGATCAAATGCCAGCTCCTTGACTCATAACATTTCTTTTCACATCCCAATATCTTTTTTCACTGAGGTGTATCATTTTTTACTGCAGGAATCCAGGGAAACATGGGAGTTAGATATGCAGGCCAGTTAAAAGCAAACAAAGCTTAGCACTTAAACATTTTTGAAGAAACATTTGAGCTTGCAAAGTGGACGATACTCATTACCCTAAAACACAATCCTGATCTTTTTGATAACGATATGCAGGAAAGCCTGTGCAACACCAGCACAGTACTTTGAGTGGAATTGTTAAAAAAAAAAAAAAAATCTTACCTTGCTATCTCGTAAGAATAAGAACTAAGTTCTCTTCTGCCAAAGGGAAGATCTTGATAGATACCTCACCCCAGGAAGCTACTTCTTGCAGTTTATTTTCATAGCCTGGCAGCCTCACCAGAGTGGCACTTTTGGAGAGGGGAGGGAGGGACTAGCTGAGGACCTCAATGGAGGGCAGAGCTGAAACCGGTGAGGGAATCCACAGCTGAGCTGAAAGCAGCTGGAAGAAAAGGGCCCTGTTTGGGAATATGGCACTGTCCTAGGAGGCCAATCCACTGTTGGTAAACACCTGCAGAATTCAAGGAATGGTGAATCTCAGCAGAGGTCAGAGGCAGGTTTCAGGAACAGGCTTCAGTCTTGTGTAGCAAATGAGGAAAGAAAATCCTGAACAGGTAGCAGGCACGTGGTCCAGGCCAACACAGCTGTGATCAGGGAGGCTGTGGCCTCATGGTGGGAGAAAACGCCAGGTACAGGTCATCAAAGCTAACAGCACCATAAATTCTAGACCCTGCTGACGAGCGTGTCTGAGCCTTGATGAGAGTCTCTATGCAATCTGCTCTGGATACAGCGTTCGCTAGAACTCAGCTTGTTGGCATCAGGGTCTGCAACTGAGAAACTTTGGGAAGTTTCCGACCAGAGCTACTTACATGGTTTCCCTAAATCCACTTCTGCCCCATTGCAATCTGTTTTTAGCCAAATAGTTGGAGGAGTCTTTAAAAATTTATCTGATAATTTCACCCTCTGTTTAAATTCCAGGGAAGGGGCTCCTTTGGCCTTTAGGCTAAAACCAAACCTCAACACGGCCTACAGATCTGTATATCTAGCCATTCTCCCTGTTGAGTTCTGCCCTCCAGCCACGGTGGGTTTTCCCAGCTGTTCCACACACATGCTCCTGCTTTATACTGTCTACTCTGTCTGAATTTCTCTTCCCTATTTATCTGCGGAAGGAGCCTCCTGCTCTTTGGCTCTCAAGCCAAAAGTCACTTCCTTGTGGAGGAAGTGGAGGTGGGGACCATACGAGGTCCCCTGTCCTAGATTCTCTTGTAGCTTTTCTTTCCTATTCAAAGCAGTTACCAAAAGTGGTGATCAAATAATTAAGTCTGGAATTTATGGTTTACTGTTTGTCTTCCCCACTGGCTGAAAGCTCTCTTAGACTAAGACCATATCCATGTTGCATTCTGCTGTGCCTACCTATCATAAGGCCTTTGGCAAAGTAGGTGTTTAGTGAATAGTTACTGAATGCTTGGATACATAAGGACTGACCATCTTATCATCATGTCTTAAATCACAATAGAGCCAGTAGTCTATTCTGCCCGTTTTCAAGGCCAGCCCATTGCAAGGATCAGTCTTTTTTTTTTTTTTTAAAGGATTTTATTTATTTATTTGACAGAAAGAGACACAGCAAGAGAGGGAACACAAGCAAGGGGAGTGAGAGAGGGAGAAGCAGGCTTTCTGCCGAGCAGGGAGCCTGATGCGGGGCTCAATCCCAGGACCCTAGGATTATGACCTGAGCAGAAGGCAGATGCTTAACCACTGAGCCACCCAGCCATCCCTGCGAGGATCGGTCTTAGCAAAGCATCAGATCACAGGATGTTACATCAACGAGTGTAGCATAACAACGATAATAAAATGAACCATATTTATGGATTGCTTTATATATTATTAAATCCATTTTTCCAAATTTGGGTTTTTAGAGTTGGGAGAGATGTTATTTGTGGAAAATGAAAAGAGAAAAGAGATGACAGACTACCACATCAATTTTCTGGAATTGATAAATCAAATGAATACTCTTTATTGGTGACTTTTTCCATGATCCATAAGCCATTACATCCAGTGCGGTTTTGCACAAAGTCACATTAACCAACAAGCCATAATGCCCTCAAAAGCCTAGAAGCTTTGGAATGCAGCAAGAGCTCTTATCTTACCTCCTTGTCGTACTAATATCTTGGAGCTGAAGTAGAGCAACTGAAATTATATTGATCCAATAAGGGAGGAGGGGTGGAGTGCAGTTTCCTGCCTGCTCTGCCCAGTCAAACACTGAAAACTACTAAGTGCATAGTAGGAATGGTAAATGACTGTTCATCCAGTTTTCAAAATGTCGCTAGAATCCGTCCCCTCTTCCTGCCTCCATTCACACTCCTGCTATCACTACCTTGGTTTGGACCCTTGGTCATCTCCGCTATAGGATGTGGAAATCCAACTAATTGCTTTCCTGCCTTTCATGTCTCCATTCTCTAATCTTTTTTCCTGTCCTGGAGCCAGAATCAGTGCTCTGAAGTGTAAATATGGTCATTCAACTTCCCTAACCAAAGATCTTTGATGACTTTAAGTGGGTTATATAAGCAATTTTAAAACTTAAAAATAACAGCTGGGTCCCACTTTCAAATAAAAAATATAAAAGAGATATAAAAGATACAAGGCGGAGTGGAGCAGGATGGGGTTTTAGCCTTTTGGCCCACCCTGTGCTTCCATTAGGATACCTCTTTGGAACGTGTAGGCCTGTTGGCTGCCCTGGTTGGTCTCAAAAAGGCCAATCTCTTCAGAAACGCATTCATGAGATTCCATCTGGCCACATTTGATCCTTCTAGCATAATGCCTTGCTAGTCCACTCATATACTTTCTAGGCCCTGGACTTATCATTCTCCAACCCTCCATGCTTTTTCATTCATTTTTGCCTTGGCCTTTGCTGTTAGTTCTGACTGGAAAGGGCACTCTCTACTGGGGAAATTTAAGACCCACTTGGAAGGTTGTCTCTTCTGAAGGCTTTTCAGACTCCCCCAGTCAGAGCTGGGATCTCGCCTTCCCCAGCACTGACTCTGTACTTAGTAACCCCTTCATGGCACTTAGCAGTTGTATTGTCCGTCTCCTTATTTGATATCAGAAAATATTTTTTTCATCTTGGTGAAACCAGTGCTCTCCTAACACAATGTCTGGCTTATGGTTAGGTGTTCGCTGAATGTAAGATGATTCTGTCCACTTCTCTCAGGAAGTAATTTTTCCTCATGCTGCTTTCCAGCCTCTGCAGTATATACTGTTCTAGATTGAATGTTCATGTCTCCCCAAATTCATATGTTGAATTCCTAATTTCCCATGTGATGGTATTTAGAAAATGGAGGCAATTAGGTCATGAGGGTTGAGGCCCTCCCCCACCATGGGATTAGTGCCCTTAGAAGAAGAGATGGGATCTCTCATGTGAGGATACAGGAGAAGGTGGCTGCCTATAGGCCAGGAAGTTGGGTCTTGCCAGATACCAAATCCGCTGACCCCTTGAGCATGGACTTCCCAGTTTTCTTTGAGAAACAAATGTCATTTACCCATCCAATCTATAGTATTTGTTTTAGAAGCCCAAGCTAAGATACATAACTACATACTTAAGATGGTGTCTTTCTTTTCTCTCTTATTTGCATAGACATTTCAGCAAGACATGAACATTCCCCTGTTGGACTTTAAACCAGACTTTGGATCACTAAGGAGAGTCTAGGGACACAATGGGCTCACTCTAGAGTGTACTGGAAGAGAAAATGTAACAGATGCGAAAATTCGGGAGAGAAAAATTGAGAGGGACTCAGAATTGTTCTTCCTCATGTGGCACACGGTGAATATGAATTTCTCAAAATCCCAAACTCAGATGTGCAAGAAAGAAAAGTTTTTAGATTTTTTTCCCCCTAAATTCCAATTTAATATTTATTTAGAGACCCTATTCTTCCTGGTGGCCGTAACCACAACTTCAGTCAATTCCTGGCCAACTCAGTCACTGCAAGTTTTAACTCAGACAATTCCCTGATTGCATGCATGTAAGTAGACTCATGGCTGCGGGGAATGAAGCAGTATCTGGGTCTTAGTCAGTAGTTGTCCATGCTGTTATTTGCTGTAATCATCATGTATGGTTTCCAGATGTAGTCATCACTTATGGTGGCTTCTGTAGAGATGTTCACGTTCCTATTAATCCCCAGTTGTATGGCCCATACCTCCTCACGCTGCACTCTTCCCTTGTCATGAAATTGAAATTCTTTCAGGCACCTTCACTCTGTGTCAACAAACCTCATACCTTTTGTGGGGGTTGTAAATCTAAGCCTGTTCGGGTTTAGCTTTAGCTTATTTTAGATTTAATTTATTAATTAATTAATAATTAAATAATAATATAATTAATTAAATTATAAATTAAAAAAGCTTTAGATTATTTTAGTAAATGATAGTAACCACCGCAAGACTGCTTTGCCCTTCATAAATTATGCCACAAGTACAGACCTGATTAAAAGAACATTTATTAGCAAGCAAGCTTGAAAACATTTATACAAACCCTAAGATTGATGAAGTCCCAGCTCTCTGTTCTTTTGGAGTGCTCCGACTACCTCTTCACATGAAATGTTTACTTGAAGCAGATGGAAAAATATCCAGAAGCAGAATCCTGTGCTCTTAGAGTGAGCGTCAGGCCACAAGAAGTCCTCTGGCTCAAGGACTACACACAGGTTCATCTGTGGGGCACGCCTCAGACGGTCTCTCTAAGGGTATAGGTAGCAGGCCTGGTTAGATTTTCGTATTCTGTTATACAATGTATCTTGAGTTTATTCATTTCCACAAGGAGACCCTAATTCTAAAATTCATTATGCTAATTAAAAAGCTCCAGGGTGCTCCTGGGTTGCTCAGTCTGTGGAGGGTCCAACTCTTGATTTCGATCTCAGGGTAGTGCTATCAGGCACCACGCTCAGCGGGGGTGTCTGCTTGAGATTCTCTCCCTCTGCCTGTCCCCACCCCCATGCTCACAGGCTTTCTTTCTCTCTCTCAAATAAGTAAATAAGTCTAAGATAAGAAAAGCTTCTGGAATTTATGAAGATATAGATAGTAGAAGGCATATATCCATCTCTCTTTCTGGAGTGTCAGCTCCTTGATTTGTGTGCTAATAATGGATTGCTCCTGGGATTTTAATTCCTGATTTGGGTAATCTTTTAGTCAGTTTGGGTGCTGTAACAAAAATACTATGGGGCACCTGGGTGGTACAGTAGGTTGAGCACCCAACTCTTGGTTTTAGCTCAGGTCATGATCTCAGGGTGGTGGGATTTTGAGTCTTGGGTTGGACTCCATGCTCCACATGAAATCTACTTGGGATTCTTTCTCCCTCCCCCTCTGCTCCTCCCACTTAGGTGCTCTCTTTCTCTCTGTCTCTCTCTCAAATAAATAAACAAATCTTAAAAAAAAAAAAAATACCAGACCAGGTGTCTTAAACAACACATACTTATTTTACACAGTTCTGGGGGCTGGGAAGTCCAAGATCAAGGCACTAGCACATTCCGTGTCTGGTGAGAGATCTTTTCCTTGCTTGTAGATTGATGTCTTCTTGTTGCATTCTCCTGTGATGGAGAGCAGAGAGAGCAGAGAGAAAGGGCTAGAGCTCTTTGTCTTCTTATATGGACACTAATTACATCATAGAAGTTCTACTTTCATCATCTAATTGCCTCCCAGAGCTCCCACCTCCAAATATCACATTAGGGCTTCGACATACGAATTTTAAGAAGACAAACTTTCAGTCCATACCTGGAAACTAATTGAACCTTGAGTTGTACCTTAAACTAACAAGCCTATAATATTACACTAGTTATGCTAAAGGATTTAAATTTTTTTTCCTTCATACTCTGCCATAATCACTATCCTTTTGGGCAGTGATGGACCTATGTTAAATTGCCTGGGTTTGAGTGGAGGGTGGAGAGGGATGGAGAAAGGATATGTTGATTAGTACTTCAAAATACTATTTTACCTTGTAAGTATTCTTTTCTCTCTTGAGAGGAAAGGAAGTCTGTTTTCTCATAAAGCATCAGCAGGAGGTAGATAGCCCTTTTAGATAAATGTTAACATTTTTCTCTGTGACAAGAAAAGCCTACTGACAAGTTGGGTAAGAGAAAAATTTAAACTGACCTGATCTAATTTAGAAAATAAATCTTGGAGCTTTTCTTTTCTTTTTTCTTTCTTTCTTTTTTTGGGGGGGGGGGAGGAGGGAGCTTTTCTTTTCTTAACGTAATATAGTTTATCCTCATTTTAATTAATCATTACACCACAGAAGGTTGCCTTTTCTAATTAACACATAAAGAGGCAGTAATTATAAAGAACTTTGAAACATCTTAATTCCTACATATGGAAACCATGCACAGAGAAAAAAAATAATCTTAAGAAACTCAATAGTAAGTATCTGGCACACAGTAGGGCCTCACTATACATTTGCTTTTGAATGAATGATTGAATAAAGAAAGCCTGATACCCAAAGAGCTCATGTCTGAGGATATTGAAACATAGGAAAGAAAGGCATGACAACCTTTTGCACACTAGAAACTTGTAGATGATTGAGAGCATTTGTTTCTGTGGAAATTATCATAGAGAAAACAACACTCTGCCAAAATCTGATGGAAGAATTAGGATAAAGCCTCTCCAGTGACTCCTTCCCATCTGTCCCTTTGAACTCAAAGCCCAGAGTCTCAGGGTTTGAGGCATTCTGAGGGGGACAAAGAACTGCTATCAAGACAAGATGGGAAGCCTCAAGAAGCCTTTTGTCCTGCTTTAAGTGCCAGAACACAGAATAAGGCAGAAATGATCTGTCAGAAGAAATTTAGAAACACTTACTAAACTTAGTGAGTAATTTATTTTTTTAACTTGGTTTTATTCTATTTTTTATCAAACTAATACCAGAATAATTTAAAAGGTCAAATGCTTTTATAAGGTTTATAACAATAACAAAAAGTTCCTCCCTTACTTCTCTTTACCCCTCTTCTAAAGGGGCAACCGATTTTTTTTTAAGATTTTATTATTTATTTATTTTTTTAAAATTTTTTAAAAATTTATTTATTTGTCAGAGAGAGAGGGAGAGAGAGCGAGCGAGCACAGGCAGACAGAGTGGCAGGCAGAGGCAGAGGGAGAAGCAGGCTCCCTGCCGAGCAAGGAGCCCGAAGTGGGACTCCATCCCAAGATGCTGGGATCATGACCTGAGCCGAAGGCAGCCGCTTAACCAACTGAGCCACCCAGGCATCCCTAAGATTTTATTTTTAAATTATCTCTACACCCAGCATGGGTTTTGAACTTACAACCCTGAGGTCAAGAGTCACATGCTCCACCAAGTAAGCCAGCCAGGTGTCCCAAAGATTTTTTATTTTTATTTTTTAAAGTAATCTCTACACCCAACATGGGGCTCGAACTCACAACCCCAAGGTTAAAAGTTGCATGTTCTACTGACTGAACCAGCCAGGCCAGAGGCAATCAATTTTGACTCTTTTAGTAATGCTTACATTGTTAGTTCCTAATTGTTCAATTTTAGGTATTATCTATTAACTTCTTTATATGGAGGGTGAGAATTTAGCTTTCTTACCCCATCTCTCTCCCATTTTGTCTTTGTAGGGGAGAAACATAATTTTCCCTTTACCTTTGTGAATTCTTGAGTAGGGAGTAGGACCCCTATATTGAAAGGGGAGAATAAAGTGACTTTTAGGAAAGGTGAATGAGCCCTTAGAAGAATAGATAATACTATGATAGTGTGTAACAACGTTTGTCTGGGTGGGGGTAGTGACCATTTTTCATCTTCTCTCCTGTTGTTGCAGGATTTCTTTTCCTTTAGCGCCCCTGGTTCTTGGTCCTGCTGCTTCTAAGAATGAAGAGGTAGACCAGACAAAGAGTGGTGGGCACCAGAGCAAAGTTTATTGAGCAGTAGCACAAAGCTCCCAAAGAGGGAGGGGAGCAGAGAAGATTGCCCATTTGGTTTTATGGGCTCTTTTAATCTGATTAACCCTCCATGTGCCTGTCACCCAATCAGGTTTTTGTCTACACACTCATCTACCAGGTAGTTGCTCATTTGGCTCAGGGTAGAGGGCTCCTTCCAGGGTAGTGTTTTGTAGCCTTGGGGATTAAGAAGGCAGGTGGCTGTCCTGCCCTAAAGCCAACCAGCTATAGGCCGCAGATCGTGCTCTTTGTTTAAATATCCCACTGGCTACTGGGGGGGCCTGGGTTGGGATGCCGAAGGCCATTCCCTTCTTTTCTGTCACATATATGTTGTAAGTCCTCCTAGTAGGAACACTTAAAGCTAGAGCACTGAGTAAAGCCTAGAATAACAGGATGGGGTCTTTTCCTTTTAAGGGTAGTTTTCCTCTTAGGACAGGGTCCCTTGTCCCTGCTTGCCTTTCTTCTGACTATCCTCCATCATTGTGATGAGATTTAATCTCTCCTTGCTGAAGAAACTTCCCAGGGAAGGGATTTATGACAAGTGAGTTCCATTTTTTTTTTTTTAAGATTATTTATTTATTTATTTGACAGACAGAGATTACAAGTAGGCAAGAGAGGCAGGCAGGGAGAGAGAGGAGGAAGCAGGCTCCCCGTGGAGCAGAGAGCCCGATGTGGGGCTCGATCCCAAGACCCTGGGATCATTACCTGAGCCGAAGGCAGAGGCTTTAATCCACTGAGCCACCCAGGCGCCGCTCCATTTTTTTTTAAAAGATTTTATTTATTTGAGAAAGAGAGAGAATAAGTGAGTGGGGTGGGGGGTGAGGGGAGGGGTAGAGGGAGAAGCAGACTCCTCACTGAGCAGGGAGCCTCACTCAGGTCTTGACCCCAGGACCCTGGATCATGACCCGAGTTGAAGGCAGACACTTAACGGACTGAGCCACTCAGGTGCCCTGACAACTGAGCTTCTTTTAAAGAGTCTTTCCGGGCACCTGAGTGGCTCAGTCGGTTAAGCATCTGACTCTTGATTTCTGCTCAGGTCATCATCTCAGGGTCCTGGGATCGAGCCCCATGTTGAGCCCTGAGCCCCTTCTCAAGCTCCCTACTCAACAGCCCCTTCTCAAGCTCCCTGCTTGTTTCACTCTCCCTCTTCCCCTCCCTCTGGTCTTTCTCTTTCTCTCCTAAATAAATAAATAAATCTTCAAAAAAAGAATCTGTCTTTCAGCAAATAAGGAGAGCTCAGAGAAGACCTTTCCCTGCATTAGCTGTTTTCTCAAATGCCCACAACTCAAAATGGTTAATATATGAAAATGGCATATTTTGGGTGGCCTATTCTGCTTCTCTTCATCTTGCTACCCATCCTTCGAATATAACGATGTAATTTTTCATTAAATCATTATTCAGTACTTATTCTCATAGAACTATGCAAATATTAGCTCCATCATGTAGTATGATTGCATTTCCTTTCTGATGCAACTTTTTTTTTTTTCCCTCCATGGAATATTTGCCTCAGTTTTGCTTGTTTGGTTGTTTGGCTTTCTACATATTCATCCTCTATCTTCCACAAAGGTATACATCTCTCAATATATTTAAACACAGCAGGTGTTTACTTGGCTTCATTTCTTCTTGGTGCATGTGGGGTATGTTGTAAATAAGGGTATGAATCCTGGGTCCTGGGTGTGAATCCCAACTGCGCTACTCACTAGCTGAGATCTTGCCTCAGATTCCTCATTTGTAAAATGGAGAAATAGTAAGGCTTATCTCACAAGTTGTTAAGACAATGATTTAAGTAGGGTGCCTGGCTGGCTCAGCCAGTGGTGCATGCAACTCTTGACTTCATGGTTGTGAGTTCAAACCTCACGTTGGGTGTGGAGATTACTTAAAAATAAAAATCTTAGGGTGTCTGGGTGGCTCAGTCATTGAGCATCTGCTCGGCTCTGGTCATAATCCTGGGGTCTTGGGATCAAGCCCCATATCAGGCTCCCTGCTTGGGGGTGGTGGTAGGGAGGTGGAGCTCACTTTCCCTCTCCCACTCCCCCTGCTTGTGTTCCTGCTCTCGCTGTCTCTCTCTGTCAAATAAATAAATAAAATCCTTTAAAAAAATAAAAAATAATAAAAATCTTAAAAAAAAGGCAATGATTTAAGCAGTAATAAGTAGAAAGCATTCAAAACAATGACAGACACATGTAAGTGATCATCTGTAATATCCCTCCTGTAGCCTTGTGCTTCTGTTCTGGACTATTTTGTGTTATGTGTCTTAGAGCACATGTCTTCTCTTTCTTGGTTCACTCGTCATTCTGGGGGAGCATATCCACTAGTAAAGTGCTTTTCAAAATTACTTACTTACTTATTTACTTTACGTATGTATGTATGTATGTATGTATGTATTTTTCAGAAAGAGTGAGTGAGAGCATGAGTGGGGGAGAGGCAGAGGGAGAAGCAGGTTCCCTGGCCCAGGAAGGAGCCCAGTGTGGGACTCGATCCCAGGACTCCATCCCAGAACCCTGGAATCATGACCTGAGCTGAAGGCAGACACTCCACGGACTGAGCCCCCCAGGGGTCCCAGTGTTTTTCAAACTTTAGCCTGCACCCAAAGGGCTTGTTAGGAAATAGACGTAGGGCCCCGCTCTTAGGGTTTCTGCTTCAGTAGGTTTAGGGTGAGATCCCAGAATTTGCATTTCTCCACAAGTGTGCCAGTGAAGCTTCAGCAGCATTAGCAGCTTCCCGAGAAAGAACATGTAGGCGATGAAACTTGTGAGATTGTGCTTATCTTACAATGTCTTTATTCTGTTATTTCACCTGGTCAGTAATTTGAATGGGTTAGGATTCTAAGTCGCAAATCATTTTCTTTTGGGATTTTGACTGCCATGAATGAACCCATATCATTTTCATTCCTGATCACTTTGTATGTGATGGGCTTTTTCTCTCCAGAAGCTTTTATGACCTCCGGATGAACACGCTCCCAAGGCATATTATGGAAAAAATTCAGGATATCAGGAATAAAATTGATCCCTGGACCCTGGGCTCCTTCAGTCTGAAAACTTACCTCCTTCAGTTCTGGGAACTTTCTTGGTGTTTTCTCATTGATAATTTCCTTTTTTTCCATCTTCTCTGTTCTTTTTTGTCACTTGAATGTTTAACTTTCTTGCTGATTTTCTTTTTCTCAAGTTCTTTTAATATTTTTTTACTTACAAGTGGTTTTATTTGCTTTTGGATAACTTCAACTTTATCTTTCCAACACTTTGACTCACATTTTTATATCCACCATATTTTAATTCTAGGAATGCTTCTTTTCTAAGTATTACTTTAAGAAAGCATCCTGTTTTTATTTCATGGATTTGTAATAGTTTCTTCTCTCTACCTGAGGATATTAGAGTTTTGTTTATGGCATTATCTTTTACTTCTTGGGGTCTGTGACATCCACTTTTCTTTTTTCCTGTTTTGACCTCTACTTTCATATTAAAAGCCTTCATCATGCCCAGTGATCCTTGACTGTCTTTTTATCTCTAACAGTAAAGTACTAGAAAGACGACTAAAAGCTCTATGTCTACGGATGGGGCTTGGTAAGTGCTCGCTTCATTGTTGGATGATTAGGACCAAACCTGGCTCTTTCTATGGGGAATCCCTGGTTGTCAGTCTCTGTAGGTCTCTTTTCTCTGGGGTTGATCGGTTTCTCTAGAGACTGATTGTTTCATCCCTTGTTTGAGGTTTATCGTTCAGGCTGCCAGATTCTTGGAACAAATGGGAAAAAAGGTATGGAGATTTTGCCATTCAGACTGGTGATTTTCCCCTTAATCCTGGTTTTCATCACGGCACACAGCTCTGCCTGTTGTCAAGTTCATATTCCCTTTGATTCAGTTTCACCAAAGAGATAACCTCTAGTCTTCAGCTGGAGTTGGTGACAGGTAGACTCTTAGTTGCAGGGAGTTGGGGAGTTGATGTAGAGATTGAATTGATTTTTATATCAGACTTTTGAAAAATAGTTCGGTTTGCACCCCATTTGGATACCACCCCATCTTATTTCAGCAGTGCTTTGTTTCTTCAATTGCTGAGCCCTTTTGGGGCTTTGGGGGTGAAACTTATTTACTTGATTTTCTATTTTCCTTTGATTTATCACTCAGCTACCTGCTTCTAGTTCTCAGAATTTTGTTACTTTCTCTTTGTTGTCATTTCTTATGTATTCTTGTTCTTGTGTATTTATTTATACATTGTTACATAGGAATGGAGGGAAAGAAGTATATTTAAGTTAACACATTGCACCAGAAGTTAAGTAAATGCATTTTTTTCAAAACAGATCGAGAAATATAGGTATCCTTACGCATGAAATCTGATTAATGAAATACCTTTTGTAACTCTCATTGTTCTTAGAATAACTAATGATGAAATATGTAATAAGAAAAAAAATGTAAAGGGTGAATATAGGCACCACAAAGCAGAAGAAACTTGAGCCTCTTATGGAGAAAGAAAAGAA
Organism: Mellivora capensis; assembly: GCA_004024625.1. Lineage (NCBI taxonomy): Eukaryota > Metazoa > Chordata > Mammalia > Carnivora > Mustelidae > Mellivora > Mellivora capensis. The sequence goes on from PISX010009056.1 coordinate 14,353, forward strand.
ATTAAAAGAAAATTATATCTTTGGAGGTTACTGGTCATCTAATTGGTTAGTTTGTTTTTCTATACCACCTAGTTTTTCAAACTAAAAATCTTGATTTCATCCTTAAAATGCCCTCTTTTTCATCTTCATATTCACTTTTCCCCTGAATTTGATTTGTTTTTCCCTGTCTTCATTGCTTTGAGCTTAGTTCAGACTCTTTGCCATCTCTTCCATACACTAGAGAGACTCTATACACTAGTAGCTTCTGTGATGATTAATTTTATGTGTTAACTTGGTTGGACTACAGGATGCCCAAATATTTGTTCAAACATTATTCTAGGTGTTTCTGGGAGGGTGTTTTGGATGAGATTAACATTTAAAAGAGTGGAGTTTGAGTTAAGCAGATTGCCCTCCATGATGTGGTTGGGCCTCATCTAATTAGTTGAAGGCCTGAATAGTACAAAAAGCTGGCCACCGCCAAGCCAAGAGAGAACTAACTTTCAGCAAACTGCCTTTGGATTTAAATTGCAACATTGAGTGACTTTGTGGTATACAGCAGATAGCCTTTGGAATAGAAGTGATGCATCAGCTCTCTTGAGTCTCTAGCTTATCAGCTGAATGTGCAGATTTTAGACTTGTTATCCTCCAAAACTGTGTGAAATAATTCTTTAAAATAAACCTTCTATTGGTTCTGTTTCTCTGGAAAATCCTGATACAGCCTCTTTCTTGACTTTAATTTCACCCTATTCTCATCCATTCTCCAAATAGCAATACCCAAGTATTTTTTAAAACTCAAATAGGATACCTTCACTTTGCTGTTTAAAAGATCTTCAGTGTCTTCTCTACAAGACAACCTTTTTCAAGGTTCCAAGCTATCTCTCCAGCTTTAATCCTCAGCCCCTCATTGGTGAAACACACTATAATCTTTCCTGCTCTGTCCTTTTGCATGCATGGTTTCTTTGGAAATGTCCTCCCTCTTTTGCATCTGGAAAATTGGTCTTTTGATTCCCAGCCCATGTGTCACCCTGTGAAGTGTTACTAAGGCTTTTTCTCTCTTTCCCAACCAAGTTAAGGGTTTCTTTTTCTAGCTCTGCAAAATCTGTACCATAATATATATGGAAAGAAATGCAACCAAAATTGTCATATTGCATTGGGATTATTTGCTTATGTTTCTCTTTCTCATTAGATTCCAAGACTTTGAGGGGGCTAGTACATAGGAGGTATGCCACGATCATTTATTTAATTAGTATTACTAGAATTGTATCTGAGACTCCTTCAGGATTTTTTTTTTTTAATTGCAGCTGGGAGGTGAATGAAAAAAATATGAAGTCATTTCACTGCAATTGACCTGAAATTTTAATTTCATATATCACAGCTTACACCATAAAGATGAATACTGTTCTGTATTTTCTGGTACAATTTTTGCCCCTCCCTTCCCCTAGGTGGGGGGCTATCCTCATTAGGGTCCCACCTTCTTGTTTTTACTCCTAACTTAATGTTCTAAACTGTTTTAGTGTTTTCCTAGTTTCTATTATATGCATATCTTAACCTTTATTTGGAAATTGATAGTTCATAAATAATAAATAGTCTATGCCAGCATATTGCTTATATTCCCAAGAGAATTGACTAGTTGTTTTTTTCTTTTGTGAGACTTGAAATATTGTTAAAGAAGATGAAGCACAAGAAAAATATTAAACATGAAGGGGGTGTAAATGAACTGTTACTTCTGTCTTTCCCAGAGTCTACCTCTCCCCATGGCGGAGGTGTCCTTAGGACTATGGAACTTGGAAGAAATACTATCAGGCAGGGTCTTGACGTTATCCCTTACTTGACCCCACTTTTCATAGTGTTAACCAAGCGGATCTCCAGCTTCTGAGCTCAGAAGAAATGGATGCCTTTGCGCAGCACAGCGCTGGGCCTGGATGTCTCGGTGCAGTGGGACCAGCACTCCGAGGCTGTGGGGGATGGGAATTTTATCCAACTCTGGTTTCCAGAACAGGCGGGTTTCCTTGGAGCTCGCGGGGTTTCCCCTTTAGAAGAATCTTCTTCCTGACCTCACTGAGTTTCTGGCTCCTTTGTTGACTTCCCTGATATTTGTGATTTATTTTTGTCAGTAGACTTTTTTTTTTTCCACATTCAAGTTAAAGTTTCAGCCTTTTGTTACTCGGTTCTTAGGGCAGCAGCTGTGCAAATGAGGCCTTTTCTTTGTTGCTAGTGGCTGAGCTTGGAAAAGGCGGGTGGGGCAGGGTGAGAAGCTGTCAACTTCTCTATTAAGGCAGATCTTTTTTGTTTATTTTAGGGAACCATCTCTTTTAATGCTTTTTTTCTTCTTTTAAAGTTCTTGTGGGGTTGTTGGATTCAGGGAGCTACAAACTTCTTTTTTAATCCTACCATCTTTCTCCTTAATCTTTTCAAAATTTTGTTATGGAGTGACAGATTCACCTGAGGAACCGGGAACGAATGTAAAATTACAGCAGGACACCTCCACAGATTAAGCCTTTTGTGTAGGGATTCTAAGACCTTTTTTTTTTTTTTTGCTAATAGGTATGCAGGATAAAGCTCTTCTCTTAAGTCAAGACTGAATAGAAGCAAAGCAAGCCATCTAATACAACAACAACAAAAAAGATATCTTTTTATGGTTTCCAGGAGAACAAAATCAGAACTTCTGAAAGAATACTGGAGTCTTGTTATTTTCCATCTGTTGTGGGAAGAGCTGATAGCAGCCACTTTCTCTCCCAAACTTGAGTTGTACAATCTCTCTATTCGGTATCATCCCGAGTAACAGTGAAAAGCGGCCTCATGGCTGGAAGAATAATCATCCACAGAAACCCCACATGAAGTGTGTTTTTGATTAATTATTCCCCGAAAATGCAACATGCGGTAAAAGTTTGGGTTCAAGTTTCGTCTTCTTCCCCACCCTGTCTCAGACATTCCCAGGCAGACTGGTTTCATTTCTCAAGCTGCTCCTGGTATTGTTTCTTCCTGTGAGCTGAAATTTAAGTCCTTATTTAGAGAAAGAAAATAATCAACTTAAGGCAACACCTCATAAATGGTAATTTCGTTGGATGCAAGTGAAATTGGTAATAGTGTCCTGCCCCTTTTATTGTTATGGACTCTGGTTGCTGATCTACAAATTGTTTTGGTCAGAGCTTTGTACATCTTTTCTTTCATCTGCTCACTGGGGAGACCCCAGGGGTGGGCCAACACCAGCCCTGCAGGTGGCCCCGTGCATAGACCCAGCCCAATGGAGATCGGTGTGCAGAAACAACTCAGCAAGGCTGGGGAGGTGTTGAAGAAGAGGGAGGGAGTGTTTCGAAAGATCAAGGTAAAGGATGCAGCTATTTTCTAGCAAGGTATTGGCCATTCTCCAAAAAAGAAAGAGAAGGAAAAGTTTATAAAGGAGACAAAAAGTTCACGCCTATTATAAAAATTTTGCTGCTTTCCCTCAGAATCAGACCAGTGTCACCAGGTCAAGTAAACGTTGCCTCTCACTCATGTAAAATAAGATAATTATTACCATCGAAGGGGTATTGGTACAATGTGAGGCTCACTGTGTGTGCATTATCTGATTTAATCTTGACCATTGATACTGGTTTCATTTTATAAGGGAGAAAGTGATCTCAGTGAGATTAGGAAACTTGTCTAATGGGATGCCACTAATTAGAAGTGTACGCATCGCTTTGTAGATTGAAACGCTCCCTTATAATGAACTCAATAATTTAGCAGTAAGTTTTGTATTCACTTTATTTGAGAACCGGTTGTTTGAGAGAAGACGTTTTAAACTAAAGGGCATGTGAAATCCTTGTTTCAGGCCAACCTTCTTCCAACGCAGTAACTGTATATTGTGTCTGCTCCTGTGTCTGCTCTGTGAAAACAGGTCCTGGACACAGAGCAGTTAGTGAGGGATGAGCAGGTTACATAGAGCTCCCTAGTTATTGTCCTGTGCACGCTGCATTGACTTTGGACTTTGTAAGCTCATGTTTTGTACAACACATATAAGGGAGCTTCAGATTCTCCTCTGCCCGGTTGCATTTCATATTACACGCTAAATCTAGAACATATAAGGATCACAACAGCTAAGGCAGGCATTGGAATACATCTAACTGGATTATGTCCACATTTTCACAAGTTATCTTCTTGTGGAATTACCTATTAGCCCATGAAGTAAGAATATGGGAAAGTGGTTTCTTTTAAAGACAGAAGGTATGCCTTTGAATGGCCTCTAGAGGAACTGCTTTTGTTCATCTTCTCTGTAGAGAAGAATTTTCTAAAGCAAATAGGTATTTATTAGCAAATTCGATCTAATGATGGGTAAATTTTTGTTTTATTTTGTAGTGATAGGTAAGATTTTAAGCTAGAGTAGAAAGGAAAAAGTTTTGATGAATTTTTTACAGTTTTACTGGTGCCTTTTTCCTTTGTTGATAGCACTATACAAAAAAGATGACCTTTTCTAAGTGATGGATGCATTAACAAGAAACACCAAATCTTCTGGAAGTGAGATTGTTTTTAATATGCAAAAAAATTTTGAATTACTGCAGAGTGCAAGGTCTAGAGCAGAAAGAGGGTCTTAATTGATAATGTACCCAGTAGGGAGCTTATCCTTTTAAGTATAACATTTCAAAAGGCACTGGGTAAAGGGAAGAGGGGGTTGGGAGAGGAAAGCATGCTTTTGAAACCGAGTACTTAGGTGAAAAATGATGCCGTGTATTTGGTTGTATGTCTTTCCTTTGAACCTGTTTTTAAAAAGGGAACAGTATACAATACAAGATTTGGAATAATTTCACAACATATTAAAGTCACACATAAAGTACAGAGAAGTGCAGGGAATTAAAACCATAAAGGCTCATTTTTTGCTAGGCTGGATAACTTCTCCAAAATGTATTTGCAAATCATCAAGAACTCAACTGAGACGGTGAATTCAATGATCCAGTGAATCAAAGAGGCTGCAGTGATTACTTTTTACTAATTCTTTGTTTAGATTAAATTGAACAAACAGCCTTCCCAGGCAGTTTTGATATTGGACAATTTTTTTCACTAGAAGAACATAAACTAATCGATAACTCTTATTTAAGTTATTAAGACTGCTTGAGAAATTTAAATAATGAAAGTAAAGACCTTCAGAATTTGGAGAGCTGAGCCACTAACAAGAAGCACACATGTAATTGTTTGTTTAGCAAACCATACCACACGGGTGTTTCTCAGGGTCGGACATAAAGTAATACATATTTGGTGGCGATTAGTTCTTTTAAATGCACTCCTGGCTAAGCTTCCACATTTCCAATAAAGAAGGTTATTAGTGATGTAAAGGCCATTTAAATCAAACGGGAGAACATTTTGCCATTTTGCCAACTGTTTAAGAGCCCCAGTAATACCACAAACAAATACATGTATTAATGTACATTATCAGAATCATATGTACAATAATGTACATAATCAGAAATAAGTGTGTTTTCCTTTTTTAGGTTTCTGATGCCAGGAGAAGAAAAGTTTTTAATTCATTTCAGGAACTGAACCAGAATTTTTTTCTGACGTGACACATTAAAAAAAAAAAAAGAGCAATTGAGCTTTCAATGCCTCAGGCGTTCAAAGATGAATGGGAATGTGAGTATTGGCCACTACGAGGGAGCTCTGCATTTAATATTCCCTTTCCTATTTGAAGATGATGCTCACAGGTTGACTGCCATGCCAAAAACACACAAGAAACTTCCTTGTTTTCTGGGACTATTTGTATCTATTAGGGTACAAGCTAAGTGACTGTAACCTGGGAACTTGACTGTAAAATGGTACAAAGCTGGAAACTTTTTTCTCTCTTTGCTAATCATGCAGGGGCAGGCAGGCTGACCAGAGCAAGTCAACATCTGTGTTTCTTACAGTCCTGCAGGGACCCAGGTTCCTCCCAGCTCCAGGTTATACCCTCCCTTAAGGTGGCTTATCACCACCTTGTTGGTGCTCCAACCACTGGGAGGCCAAAGAAGAAGTACAGGGCCTGCCGATTCCTCTTAATGTTAGGACAGTGTTGAATCTCACCTGAGCCCTGTGATCCTGGAAAACAGCAATGGTTAAAGGAATTCCCCTTCCCCAACTCTTTGTGTTCTGGAAAGAGCTTACTGCAGACAACCACCCATACCAAGGACTTAGAGAAGACTCAAGGATGGCTTTCTTGTTTACATATGATGAGGCCAGATACAGACCTTTCAAATTCCCATTCTTTGCTTCCTAAATGATTAGCTGAACAGTTTTGTCTCCACTGACCAATGGGAACAAAATGCTTCTTAGACGAGCTTTGGTGGAGATTTTCTGTGTGCCCCTGGGCTCCTGAACTTTGGCCTGCCCTCAGCCAGAGCCAGCATACCCCCTGTCCTTAAGGGTCTCTCTCCGAAGAATTGGCTGGATGACAGGCAAAAACATTCTTTGACCTGTTGTCTGACCTTGACACATTTTCATCCCATTTCCCCACACCCAGTTCTTCCTAACCTTCTTTACTCCTCTCTGGAAGAAATACATTTCACTGAACACTTGCAAATTTCCTGGTCAGAGTGTTCTCCCTACTCCAGTAGTCCTTCCCCAACCATCTGCAATAATCCTTTCTAAAAAAGTCCAGATTCATTTTTAATCTGACATATGTGAGCCAAAAACTTCCATGAGTTGGAGCCTAGTTGCAAAGGGTGAGGGGAAGTGTAGTGTCTAGGTGAATAGCTAAACCCAGCTAAAACCCAGGGGTTCTGTTAATGAAAGGAAGAAGGGGATAACAGATATTAAGGAAAAATTACCAATATTGCCTGCACTCTGGATAAAGTAAGCCACAGTTTGTAGTTCTACAATCTTTTCTCTCAGACTATCTGGAACTCTTGCTCGAAATAGGTGACCCAGAATCTAGCTGTCATGTGCCACCTTGGTTTTCCCTGAGTTTCACTGAACTACTCGGCTATATTTTTAAAAATGTTTCAAGATGGTCTTCCTTCCAGGCAAAGTGCTTGGGGCAAAATGCTTCTTCAGTTTACCTCAGGACTTAACCTAATCCAATTTTGGAAAAGTTACTTTTGTGGAAAAGGATAAGCTTTTATGACTGTACAGGTTGAATAGCCTGTCAGGCAGACTGGTCTTTAGAGATGGATGATGTAAAGTCCTGACTCTGCCAGTTGCTAGCTGAGGACTGATAAGCATGGTATATAACCTCATGAAGACTTGTTTCCTTATTAAAAAAAAAAAATGAGAATATCTAAGACCTATCTTACAGAATTATTACACTAATAAGAGATAAAGTGTCTAGTATAGTGCTTGGCCTTTGGCATATGCTCGCTAAGTGACGGATGCCATTTTAATTATCGGATAAAGCTTTGTTCCCATCACATCACCTTTTCCGGATGCTTCCTCATTCTGTTGCTCTCGCCAGTCTGGTTCCACACCCACACGTCCTCTCGCCAGGCAACATACAATGCTGTCTTCAGGGTCTTTGCACTTGCTTTTCTCCACAAATAGAATTGCCTAATCTGTGTTTAATTACTTGAAGCCTTAGTAAAACTTCCTTTGAAAAAAAGTAATTTGGGGACTACAACAGATAGGATGCGTTGGATCTCTGGTTATTTCAAACTGTACCATGCTGAGCTACTGGGCACTGAAATCACCCTGTGCTATCTTCTCAAGCATTCTCCTGTTACCTGTTTTCTGCACCGAGGAGGAGCAGTGGAATCGCATTGCTTCCACTTGTTGAGAAAAACCCAAAAAAGATGTTTAAAGAGCCAGAATAAATTACACAGCTTGGAAGCCTGCATTCTGATGGACTATGCATCCAGTGATGATTGAGATTAGTTACAGAATCTATCCCTTGGCAGAGAGAAACCCAGAGTCACTCATACTCTTTCACAGTCGAGGGTGTTTGTTGGATGAATGCACATGAGTTCTTATTTCAGGTACATGTGGTTTTAAATTCAGATTTTTGAGTCATACTGTGTGCTTTCTTAGATGTTCTTTTGGTATAAATCTTCAGACTTTAAAGTCTAAAAAACTTGGTTTTTTTTTTTTTTTTTTTTTTTGAGAACAGTCTTTAATCTATGAGTTCTTACCAAATTTGGCCTTCATCATTATGCAACCAAGTATTCCATACCATCTGCTGGTGTTGTTTATAAGGGAAAGGAAGTAAGCACATAAAAATTTGGAACAACGACATAAAAATTCACCTTGAAAAAACGTATCAGAAGTTATGTAGGGAATCCTTGAAGCTCCAGGTCAGGCAAAAAACGGATTTCATATAGGGGGCGATCCGTAATTTTTAGTGCATTAAAACAAAACCTCATATATTACCAACTTCTCAGCTAAAGAATAAAGTTTTCCTGATGATGAAGCCTTTTTACTTTTCCCTAAGTCTTCTTGCAGGATTTGAGGAATAGTGATGTAAATGGAGACATGTGTTGTAAGTTTCTGAGAAGTTTGCCAGAGAATAACTAAAAAATTACAAAGAACATATCTAATGATAATATTCAAAATTATTATTCTGCCACATCCTCTTTTGGGGAGTCTACAGGCCAGTTGGTGGTCCTTACAGGTATGAATAGCAACAGGAAGAAATTCATGTCAACTGCAACCTCTCCCTTCCACAGTCAGTACCATGGTGAGAGTTGATTTTACTAGTTTTATAATATATTTCGAATTCTTCTTTCCTTCTTGCATGCTTGCCACTACATCCGAGGCATCATCACCTTCTTCCTGGTTTACTACAACAGCATCTGAACTTCTCTATCCACTTCTTTTGCATTTTTCCAAATTATCACATGAGAGTCCAAGTAATTTTCTAAAAATAGAAATTATATTATGCCACTCTCCTTCTTAAAACTCCTCTATAGTTTCCCATTGCACTTAGAATAAAATCCCAAACTTCTTCCCATACCCTACAAAATTCTACGTGTTTTGGCTTCTGAAGATCTTTCTGCCTTATCACTGCTTCTTCCTGAGCACCCTCCAGAGATCCATGGTCTTCTTCATTGCTGTGAATCTGCTATGAGGCTTTCTGCTCAGCCTCTGTTCCCTGTCTTCCACTTGTCACCAGGCATTTGCCTCATCTTTTAGGTCGCAGTTTAAACACGACCTCCTCCAGGAAGTCTTCCCTCCCTACCCCATCTAAAGTAGGTCCCTCTTCCTTTGGTGTTCTCTATCACAGCACCTTGTCTTCTTTTTAGCCTTTGTCACTATTTGTAATTACATATTGATTTGTTTATATTTATTTGTTTTAAAGATTTTATTTTTAAATAATCTCTATGCTGAACGTGAGCTTGGACTCACAATCCTGAGATCAAGAGTCACGTGCTCTACTGACCGAGCCAGCCAGGCGCCCCATACTGATTTGTTTACTGTATATCCTCCCACCTGAGTGTGAGCTCTGTAAGTACAAAGTCCATGTCTGTCTTATTTGCCACTCATTGCTCAACTTTTTTCCAGCATGCCAGGAATATAGTCAAGTGCTCAGAGAATAGTTGTTGGATGAGTGGAATGAACAGTGATTACAGCAATAGACCTTTCTTAGGCCCTTATGATGTATTAGGCACTTGGCCTACCAGGATCCTAACATTTCATTCGTGTAAGAAACACGCAAGATGGGTATTCAAAACCCTGGTTTATAGTTGAAGAACCTAAGGTTTAGAAAGTTTAAATAACTCGTCCAAAGTTTCACAGCTAATAGGTGGCAAGGCTAAGACTCAAACTTAATTCAATCTTAAAGTCTGAGCTGTTAACCACTATGCTACACTGAGGTCTACCCGTTTATCCTGAAAATGTTTACTAAGAATATAAACTGAAGAAAACTACTGGGAAGTAAGGAACAATAAAAGTAATAGTACTTCGTTTCAAATTTACAAACTATTTGGCATTGAACACATTTGTGGATGAAATGACCAGGGGCTATTCGTAAAGCCGATTAGAATCCAGCCAGTAGGGCACTGTATTGTCCAGAGGACCCACAGGGTAAGGAGGCCACTGAACATGTGCGCAGTGGTTGATGGGAGCAGAGCAGGCTGAGCCCGAGCCAGTGATGGACGTGACCCGGAGAAGCCTGGGGGGAGCTGGCTCTGCTCTCTGACAGGAGACCACGGCTACCCTCACAAATGCCAAGGCTGCTTTTAGGGTGACAGGAGCAGAGCTAAAATCAGGTTTTCAATCTACTTTTGAGGAAAGTAACGGTAATGTTTACTTTACAAATGTCTGTAGCCTCGGTGGAGAAAATGTCCTTTCAAGCCATTTGAATCTGTTCCATAGATCGAGGTTGTTATGGTGATGCACTGGAGCAGCTGTGGAGTAGATTTGTAAAGGGAAAACAAAATCCAGGTCCTAATGCTTACAGCCTGTCTTATCAGTCTCATTTATTGCTCTTTGAAAACATGGAGGGGATCCTAGGGAGTAAGAAAATGTGAAACCATTGAGAGGATAGCCGTCCGGTTGGATATTCTAATGCACGATGCAATGAAAGCATGAACATCCCTTCTAAGTCTATTTGTATGAAAGCAGCAACTTTAGAGATTTTCTTTAAAAAGAATCACAAACTAAACGGCAGAAAGTTTGAGCAAAAGGTCAAGATGCTTAAAATTCTACTTTTCCATGTATCTCTAAAAATCTCAGAAAAAAAATATTGTTTTGGTCAATCATTAGATTATTTGCTTTCAAATTCCATTTATTACATTAGGGCCAGGAATACTTTGTACAAAAGCACATTTCAATTAAATTTATTTTAACACCTCCAGTTAGGTGTTTATTTGCAGACAGAAATAGGATATTTCAGACACTGATTGGTCTGATTAATGGCGCTCATCAGGAAGAACCAAGGGATCATAATTAAACACCAAAACTACATGGTCTGTTGGTTTTATGTTGTATAAATTATGCATGAGTTTGGCATTTATTTCATGGAAAAATTACAGTGCTGTTTCCTCAATGCATTTTCTACATAAAGAATACAATACATGTGTGAATGTGAATATGAATTTACAGCATCTGATGTACTACTTTTTTTTTTTAAAGCAAAACTTTCAAACAAAGATTCAATAGTCTCAGTTTAAAGAACACACAGAGCTCCACTAGCTCTCTCTATACTATCGGCCCTTACAAAACAGCCAACTATTTAATAGAATAATCAATCTAGACATTGTTACTTTTTGAGTCAGTTATGGATTTCACAGACCACAAAGAGACATCCCCAAATCAGGTGAAAAATAGCTTTGGGGGCACAATAGAGTTGGTAGCTTTTGATTTTTCTAGGGAAAGGCATTCAACATAAAACTATCATCCCTATTATTTTGTGAAAAGTAAGGACATAATTATAGAATTCAAAATCAAATGAATCTGTCTTTATTAAGAACTCTTTACACTGTCCTTGTTTTTCTTACCTTACTTTCAAGCACTAACATTTATTATTCACAGCGTGGCACCAACCTGTGGAGCAGCTTTTGGAAATGATGGCTTCCTGGGTCAGGAACTTTTACTTCCTGGGTAGTATTTGTACATTGTTGGCAATCGGTATCACAGGGCCATAGCACTAGCCTCTTGGGATACGTGTTCTAGGCTAGCTATTAAGAAAAACATGAGGTTCATCTCTTAGTCTCTATTATACAACTCTCCTTACCGACCACACCCGAGCCATGGCAACTTTCTACCAGCTTGTACAATGTTCAAGACTTCTCCTGCATCAGAGTCGAACCGCTTGCTGCTCCTGTCCATACTGATCTCTCCAGCCCTCTTCATCTGCTTAATATCAATTTACCCCTTAGGACTCAGTTTAAATATTTATTAGAGAAACCATCCCAGACCACACATCTCAATTAGGTTTCCTTGCTAGGCATTCTCCCAAAACCTGTAGCTTTCCTCTGATGCACTTAATACAATTAACAGACTAGAAGACCTCTGAGAAGAGAGTGTAGCCACAAGTTCATCTTTGTTTTCTCAGCACCCAGCATAGGCTTGTCATATAGCTGTTGGTCCAGAAACATTTGTTGAATGATGAATAATGGTAACAAAATGATAGCAATAGTTCCTTTTACCATTCATTGAGTGTAGACTTCGTTTCTGGTACTTTACATGTAATCATTTTCTCAACTTTACAATAAGCCTGGGAGGTGGTTCTTTCTGTGCTTAGTACGTGAATGAAGAAAGTGAGGTTCAGAGGCATGATCTTATGTTCATGGTTGCCCAGCTTGTAAATGACAGAGCCAGAGTATTAACTCAAATATGTCCTGTTTTAGAGCTTATGATCTTGGGTCTCTAATGCAAGGTATCCTTTTATTGAAGAATGAGGAATTATTATTTTTCAAAGATTTATTTATTTGAGAGAGAGAGGGAGAGAGAGAGAGAGAGAGAGGGAGAGAGCAAGTGGAGGGGCAGAAGGAGAGAGAGAGAGGGAGAGAGAGAGGATCCTAAAGCAGATTCCCTGATGAGCTCGGAGTCTGACGCAGGGCTCAATCTCATCACCTTGAGATCAGGACCTGAGCGGAAACCAAGAGTCAGCCACTTAACTGACTGAGACACCCAGGCGGTCCAAAGAACAAGGAATTATTAATACATAAAATAAGTTAATTTAAAATTTTCAACTAATTATACAAAAAACATTTATTGGTTGGTTTGGTTATCTGTTGTTGCATTAAAACAAACAAACAAACAAACAACAAACCCCAAACCCTTGATGTCTTAAAATAAGAAGTCATTTATTGGCTTTTAATTCTGCAGTTTGAATAGGATTGGATGGGATAGTTTTTTTCTACTCCACATTGCATCGGTATTGGTGGCTTAAAGGATCCAATTCCAAGAAAGCTTACTTGTTTGATGGCAAGTTGATACTTGCTAGGAACTCAGTTGGAACTGTGAGCCAAGCCCTTGAAGGTCATCCATGTGTCCTCTCTGTGTGGCTATGTTGGGCTTCTTGGAACATGGTCACTGCATTCTGAGATGGAGTGTCCCAAGAGCAGGCATTCTAAGAGGACAAGCTCCATGTGCAAACCTTTATTTTCACCATGCCCATGAGTGTACTATTGGTCAAAGCCAGCAAGTAGCCAATATCAAAGTCAAGGTCAGCAGGGATGGCACAAGGAGACATAGCCCACTGTGGGCCACTAAAGAAACAATCTACTACACTTCTATTTTTTTTTAAAGATTTTATTTATTTATTTGACAGACAGAGATCACAAGGAGGCAGAGAGAGAGGAGGAAGCAGGCTCCCCGCTGAGCAGAGAGCCCGATGTGGGGCTTGATCCCAGGACCCTGGGATCATGACCTGAGCCGAAAGCAGAGGCTTTAACCCACTGAGCCACCCAGGCACCCCTACTACACTTCTATTTAATGCAGAATGGTAGGAACAAAGATCTTCTTGTCTCAGATCTTTAGTCTTTGTTTCTAAAAACGTGGTGATGGGTACTCACAGAGAGTCATTTTCCTAATGACTACTCTTCTGAGTAAAAGCATAGTCATCTCCGTATTAGTCAGGATAGACTAGGTATCTAGCAGGAGTAACAACCCTAGTAATTAACTCAATGCAACACAGGCTTATTTCTTGCTCTTGCTGCATTCCCAATGCAAGTCAGAAAGCTCATTATAGTTCCTCAGTGCCAATGAGTTGGTGAAAGATTGATCTTGACAGGTACCTTCACAATCACCTGAGCAGAGTGGGAAGAATGTAGTGAATCATACAGTGAGCTTTGAAGCTTCAGCTGGAAATGGTGTATGTCACTTTCTTTTACATTTTATTGGCCAAGGCAAGTCATGGGGCCATACATAATTTCAGAGAGAGTGAGGAAGTAAAATCCTCCATATGCTCAAAAGGGGATAACTAGACATATTTGGTGAATGGCACCATTATGGGTTGAATTATGTACCCCCCCAAATTCATATGTTGAAGTCTTAACCCCCTAGTATCTCAGAATGTGACCTTATTTGGAAATATGGTCATTGCAGAGATAATTACTTAAGATGATGTCACACTTACAGTAGGGTGGGTCCCTAATCCATGGTTATTGTTTTGTTTAGTTTTGGAGGGATAGAGAGAGCTTGAATGGCTTGATCTGTTGGGGGGTGGTGGGCGGAAGGAAAGGGAGAAAGAATCTTAAGCAGGCTCTACTCCCAGACAGAGTCTGATGCAGGGCTCAGTCTTATAACACTGAGATCATGATCTGAGCTGAAATCAAGAGTGGGATGCTTAACTGACTGAGGCACCCAGGGGCCCTGTTGTGATTGGTCGTCTTATAAAAAGGCAACATTTTGACACGGACACACACACGGGGAGAAAAACTATGTGAAGATGAAGGCAGAGATCAAGGCGATGCTACAGGAGCCGAAGAGCACCAGATTGCTGACAAACCGCCAGAGCTGAGAGAAAGGCATGGAACCTTGTCCCTCACCGCCCTGGGAGGAAACCAATCCTGCAGAGTCCTTCATCTACCTGTAGACTCCTGAGCTATTAAAAATATATATTTTTCTTGTCCTAAGCTTCTGGGTTTTTGATACTTTGTTGCAGCAGCCCTAGGAAACTAATGCAAGCATTGATGATGAACAGAACCTCTAACATCATTTCTATTTTCCTTTTATAATACTAATTCACTCCTCTGAGTTTTCCTTTCTGTTCTCCCGCAGATATGTGTGAACAACCTATTTTTCCAATTCAAGACTTTGAATTGAAATCGTCAGCAACCCCTGTTTCTCTTTTGCTTCTAATTAGAGCAAATTTCTGAAAATATTCTCCCGCAATATTGTTTGCTTGCTCGTTTTTCTTTCTTTCCCTCACTGTTCTTGCATAGCAGAGTGATGAGTTTCTAACTCATTTCTTTGTCTCAAGTCATGCCCTGCTTCTATTTATATCCTATGTAGTTTTCAGGATAGCCAACTCTCAACACCAGTTTCTGTATTTCATTTCTCTACTTGGTTTAACATACCCTATTGTTTCCTACTCTAGCCTTTGCATCTCTGGACTCATTACCTCTCACCCTCTCTTCCTCTATAACTTCTTCCCCAATTTTCATTATGATTAGCTGTCACCTGTCTAACCTAGCAGAATACACCTGATGGTTGCCCATTACTATACTCATCTTGGTAATTTTACCTCAGTGCTTTTGTCTGTCATTTTCTAGATGGAATGTTCTCTGCAATAATTCATGTCTTTCTTTTCTGATTATCTCAGAAATCACCACCCCCAGAAAACTTAATGGATTGCACCATCCATGCTACTCTTAACCTTCTCAGCACTTATTTAGTTTACACTACTATTATTCTTACTTTGATCAAGGCATTGTGCTTGTCTATATGAATTATGTAGTATAATTCTCTTGCCTCTATAGTATTCATATTTGTTAGATAAAGTTTCAGTGAAGCTAAAGCCCCTTGAATTTTTATAACTAGTGAGAATGATCATGATTTTAAAAAATCACTTCAGATGATTTATTTAACACAAATATACCAATTTTAACAGTATGATTTGATGAGCTTTGAGGTATGTGCTTGTGTGTTTACATTTTCATAATCATCACACCAAACAAGATAGAGAATATTTTTATAACCCCAAGAAGCTTTCTCATGATGTTTACAGTCATTTCTCTATCCTCAGGCTCAATGATCTGATTTCTGCCACTATAAATTAGTTTGCTTGTTCTAGAACTTCATATAAATGGAACCAAGTGATATATTCATTTTGTTTTTTTCTCAGTGTTATGGTTTTGAGATTCATTCATGTTGTGTATGTACACTGGTAATTTTTTCCTCTTAATGCTGAGTTATATTCCATTGTATGAATATATCATAATTTCTTTACCATTCACCTGTTGATATTCATTGGCTTCCATTTTTTTCCCACTATTTCAAACATAGCTGCTATGAAAATTTTTGTGTCTATATTCATTTCTTTAATGGGAAAACACCTAGGAGTAAAGACAGTAAGTCATACGATAAGTATATATTAGCTTGGAGAAACTACCCAACTACTTTTCAAGGTGGTTATGCCATTTCACATTCCCACCAATAGTATACCAAATTTCTAATTTTTCCCATCCTTGTCAACTTGGTATTGTCGGTCTTTTTAATTTTAGCTGTTGTGTAGTGAGTATGTAGTGATATCTCATTATAGTTTATTTTTCATTTCCCTGATGGCTAATGATGTTGGGAATGCTTTCATTTGCTTTTGGATCATTTCTGTATGAGAAGTTTCTGTTTAAATATTCTGCCAAATAAAAAGAGCAAGATATTTTAATTTTGTTGAAGTCTAATTTATTTATTTATTATCTGCTTATAGGTAGTGTTTTTTTGTGTCTTGTCTAAGAAAAATTTGCTTTTCTCAATGTCATAAAGAGATCTAGTAAGTTGTGTCTTTCGAGAAATGTGTTGATTTCATTTAAGTTTCCTAATGTATTGGTGTAAGTTTGCCTAAAACAGCTTCTTAATATTGTCAAGAACTGGGAAGAACTGAGACTTTATTCTACTTGCTAGTTGAGTTTGCCTGCTCCATGTTCATGGATGCTGGACACAAGACTCTTGGGTCAGAGAGATGAAGGATAGTTTGTTACTCACAGAAATAGCGGTAATTAGAGTATTAATATTTCATCTTCTTTCCCAAACTCTAGTTCTCATAGGGTGATATGAAGAAGGTCAAATGATAGCTGCACACGCAGTGGGTTGTATTACAGGGACAAACGCAAAGCTTTGGGAAGCCAAAATATTTTCATGAGTGGTAATCATACCTGCCCTCTCTTCCAGAGACAGTCGTTATTTGTATCTTTTAAGTCTGTAAGCAAGTCTGATAACACTATCAGAATCTTCATTAAATAGTTCACTAATAGTTCACAGAGTGCGAATTTAATATATTTAATAAATACTCACATTGCATTTATTTGTCAGACACTGATCTTAGCACTTCGTAAACATCAACTCATGTAATTCTCATAATGACCCTACAAGGTAGGCATATTAGCATCCCTATTTCACTGATGAGGAGAAAGAGGCAGAGAGTTTTAACAACTTGTTCAAGGTTATGTGGCTAGTTAGTGGCACACCAGATTTGAACCCAAATATTCTGACTTCAAAACATACTTTCTTTATTATTATACTATTCCTCCTCCTCCTTCTTCTTCTTCTTCTTCTTCTTCTTCTTCTTCTTCTTCTTCTTCTTCTTCTTCTTCTTCTTCTTCCTCTTTAAAGATTTTATTTATTTATTTGACAGAGACACCATGAGAGAGGGAACACAAATGGGGGGGGGTGGTGAGGGAGAAGCAGGCTTCCTGCCAAGCAGAGAGCCCAATGCGGGGCTCTATCCCAGAACTCTGGGATCAGGACCTGAGCTGAAGGCAGATAATTAATGACTGAGCCACCCAGGCACCCCTACTATGTTTCTTCTGCTAGAAATAATGTTTGTTGGTGAAATAAGTAGTATTTAAGGTATGTTTATTAAATAGAAATAATATGCAAATACACCTATAAATGTTGCATAACAATATTACATCATAATAATATATATTGATAAGAGTTTGGGAACCCATCAGCCTAAGACTCATTGAAAAATGCTCAGGCCAAGTATTCCATGTGGTTCAGCATTCTATCACTTAATGGAAGATTCTGTTGTCTGATCCAAGTAGAAGATTAGCTGATTCTGTTGCTAAAATATTTTCACAACTACCATGGCTGAAGGTACACATTTGAGGGGAGCCTGGGTGTTGCAGTCAGTTAAACGTCTGTCTTTGGCTCAGGTCATGATCCCAGGGTCCTGGGACGGAGCCCCATACCAGACTCCCTGCTCAGTGGGGAGTCTTCTTCTCCCTCTGCCTGCTGCTCCCCCTGCTTGGACTCTCTGTCAAATGGATAAATAAAATCTAAAAAAAAGGAAAAAAAGATACATATTTGAGTACCTAAAGGGCTTTAACAAGCTCAGATCGGATGACATTTTTAGTGACTGTCTACTAATAAAAATTTGTATGTGTCACAATATTTGGCCTGAGATTTGCTTTCATTATAACGTTCTACATGTTACTAGAACTGCAGACAGAATTCTCAACAACTATAAGTTGCCAGAGATTACAGACATCTACCAAAAAGAACCAGAGAATTTTGAAAGCCTTAATTGGCTTAGGTTGGTTAGTGATGCCAGATTTGTCTGACTCCAAAGACCTCTGCTTTTGTTCTGATTATAACTCTCCATTCTGGTCTTCCTTTAGAAAAAGACAACTCATTTATTTTGTTTTTGAAAAGGTGATACAAACACATGGCATTAAAGTTCAAATTGTACAAATGGTGAATAATACAAAGAACATGTCCCACCCACTCCTATCTTACAGTCTTCCTCAGCGGAGGAAACCACTGTCATTATGAATTCTTCTAGAAGCGACTAGTTAACACTAGAAATATATAAACTAACATGGCCTCTTAAATGGGAATTCTTAACTAAATAATACTTAATTGTCCTTTATGTGTCATTTCGTATTCCTAAATAAATTTCAGGATCATTAGTGGGAGGCATTTATTTCTTTTCTTCTTTTTTAAAAAATTTCCACACAGCTTACTGCAGTTTGTCAACACATATTGCTGTTTTCTGTTTGGATACGATGAATAATCGAGGGAAGAGAGCTGGATCGAGTAAGAGTCATATTCTGGGATCCAAATATCTGAGAATCTTAAGTGAAATCACACACACCTACACACACATACTTGAATGGTTAACTTTAATTAAGAAGGACACTGTTTTACCTACTTATGACTATATGCCAAATATCCCCAAATTTTAGAGGTCATGTTAGCTTACTTATTTATTTTGCTAGCTCGGTGATTTTCCACCTGCTAAAACTCCCTAAAACTCCCCAGTCATCCCTGTGATTCACATGCGCTCATGACATCCCTCTCATGCTGTTCCATTTAAGGGTCCTTGTTAAGAGCTGCTGGTTGCAAGCCACATCGGAGCGGCCTCGGTGGGATCGCCACTTTAGTGTTCAGCACACTTTCTCACAAGGCTCCCAAAGCTGCGACATCTCCAAACTGTCAAATACCAGATTTCTTTCCATTTTTACTACCACCATGGAGCCATGCTGTGTGAGTTGCAGAAATGATAAAATGCCTTTTCCCTACCTCTGCTTTGGACGTTGTTAACCTGGCACTGGTCTTAGGAAATTTGTTGGCAAAAAGCCGCCGCAGGCTTGCTCCGGCAGACCTTCTCCCTGGTGTTCCGGGCGGAGTCCTTAGGTCAAGCTGTAAAATGGACTAGAAACTGTCCTTTGCTTTTGTTCCTCTCTGGACCCCTGAATCCACATATAAACCTGCTCTTTTCTGTCTTCACTTTCCATCCGGCTCCTACAAATGTATAGTGAAGCTGGGTGAGGTAGGGACGGGTGCTGCCAACCAAACACACCAGTCTCAGCTGGGTGACATTTATTCCCGTTACTTACTGGAAATACACAACATCATTTACCGAGGTGTCTGGCATAATATAAGGCTTCACCTCCTGTTTGATGACGTTTAGAACTCCATATTTTGGGGAATCTCTATAACATCAGCATTTTTCTTAATCTTTTCAAGTGGAGAATCTTGGAGCACTGGCTTATAAGTAACTGTGTTTTGGTAGTTCACTTATTAAGTGTTATGCTGAAATCAATGGAGACATAGTCTGAATACTGATTTGATGGAAATGCTTCATTGATTTTACTAGAGCTGAGCCAAATTCATTAACAGCCTCCTCATTAGAAGGCACTATTAATTCAAGGAAAATTTTAAAAAGATTAAATTCTTTTATTGTGTTTTATAAAGCATTGTACATTAATCAGAACTTAGTGTATTTGGTTTTAAGACTCCTGCCGTTTCGTCTATGAATCTTTGCAGAGAACACATTTATTAGTTTGCTTACCAAATATTTATTTGTGCTAGTTACTGCGTTGAGTTTTATGGGACTGTGTAAATTGCAGGATGGGTTTTTAAAATCCTCATCCTTTTATAGGTAAGGTGCTTATCCTCTTCTCCTGGGGGCTCTGGCTTATTCCAACCTAGAATAATAGAAAATGGGAAAAATGGGAAAAGAGACAGAAATTCTTTAGAACAATGCATCTGAGCTCTGCAATCAAATAAAGATGCTTCATCTGGTTCCTATTGGAGAGGCAGTTCCCCTTTGTTCCTTCTTTCTGCACACAAAACACAGGCTGGGGGGATGGATGTGTGGAATTAGAGTAGAGACACAAGTGGGTGAAGAATCACAGAAGGAATATAGAAAGGGAGAAGGAGACAGGAAAGAGTCTTCTTGATATTCCTCTGAGTTGGACTCAACTGGGGCTGGCTGTGACTCCAGGAAAAGTGTAAAGGGTTCTTTCCACCATCTTTAGAAGCTGGGCTTATCCCTTCCCTTCCCCCAGTTACATTAATTTGGGGGCAATGTGCTAGTGCTAAGGGATCTTGGGGTCTCCATCAGAATCCTAAACCTAACTAAGCAGCCTAAGTAAACACAATGTGCTAACCGTGCAAATGTTACTTCCAACAATCTCTTGTGTGTCCCTGGCCCCAGAGCCAGATTTCTAAACCTTTCCTTCTTTTTTATTTTTATTTTTTATCTATCTATCTATCTATCTATCTATCTATCATCTATCTATCTATCTATCTATCATCTATCTGTCATCTATCTATCTATTTATCTATGACAGAGAGCAGTAGGAGGAGCAGAGGGAGAGGGACAAGCAGATCTGCGCTGAGTGTACAGCCTAACATAGTGCTCAACGTGGGGTTTAATCCCAGGACCCTGAAATCATGAGCTGAGCTGAAATCAAGAGTTGGACGTTTAACTGACTGAGCCACTTAGGTGCCTCTAAACTTTTCTTTATAGAAATTATGGAACTTGGGTGCCTGGGTGGCTCAGTGGGTTAAAGCCTCTGCCTTCAGCTCTGGTCATGATCCCAGGGTCCTGGGATTGAGCCCCCGCATCGGGCTCTCTACTCAACAGGGAGCCTGTTTCCCCCTCTCTCTGCCTGCCTCTCTGCCCACTTGTGATCTGTGTCTGTCAAATAAATAAATAAATACATAAATCTTAAAAAAAAAAAGAAATTATGGAACCTATTGCTTCCTGCCCTTCCAGCACTTAATGGCATCACTAAAAGATTACATCATATGATTAAAACACAATCCCTTGGTTTTTGGAGCTCACAATTTAGAAAAAGATAATGCTGTTAGGGGCCCCTGGCTTGCTCAGTTGGTACAGCATGTGACTTTTGCTCTCAGGGTCATGAGTTTGGGCCCAACACTGGGTGTGGCATCTACTTAAAAAAAAGAAGAAAACAACTTTACACAAAAAACTAAAATAAAATCAGAAGATAACCCTTGTTAGCTACTGTGATATGCTCGGGAACAATGTTGCAAAAGAAGGCAGAGATCTGATGAGCGCCTGACTGGTTTGAAGTGTGGGTCAAGAGAAAGGAAGAATTAAAACAACTCTGAAGTTTTTCTGATTGACCTGAAAATTAGTAGTATTGTTAATAGAAATAGGTCATGTGGAGTTGGTGTCTGGGGGGAGAATAAGAGGAACTCCACTAGGGAAATGCTGAGTTGGAGTGAAGACACAACTGGTGGAGATATAGGGTAAGCATCTAAAAGTTTGGGTGTGGAGATCAGAAGAATGTTTTGAGCTAGAGGCATAGATTTGGTGTCACTGGATATAGAGAAATCTGTGGGTTGGATAAAATAGTGGATGGTATTACAAAGACAGCAGAGAAGGGGCTGAACATTGAAACATACGTTCAGCAGGTTAGGGGATGAAGAAGAGATGCAAATGAAACATAAAAGAACAAAGATAGTAAAGCTTTACCAAAGCCAAATAAGAAGAAAGAGGAGGAGAAGGAAGGAATCAATTGTGTAAAATGTGGCTGAGAAGTTAAAAAGGATGAGGACTGAGGAAGTTCCATTAGGCTTGACCACTAGGAGGCTATTGGTGTTAGAAGAGTGGGATGGGAAAATGGTGTTGGACTAAGAAGTGATGAATAGAGAAAACAGAGAAGCAGTGAGTGCAGATTTCAAAATGGCTATTGCAGGAAGAAATACCTTGATTGAATGAAAATAATTACAAGTTCGTATTAGTGACATTTCAATACCAATGGTAAGCTAGATGAGCCATTAAAAGGTTTTCATATGCAGTGAAACAGTAATGTGTCTATCAGAAAACCATTGATGGCAGAATTTTTTTTGTGTGCGGAAAGGTTAAATTATATAAAGTCAAGTCGTGATCAATATATGCAGAAAATTTTTTAAAATGAGGGAATGGCGCTTTTATCCTCTATGTGCCTTATCTAAATTGCTCTGAGATCTCAAAGGTATGTATTATACCTTCAGGGGAAAGTAATTTTATATTATTTTATAACAGGGATAAAAATGTGGTTTTGATTTCTAGTTCCTTAATTCAAAAATCAGTTAACTAAACTACCTGTTTTCCACTATTATATTTTAGAGAGTAGGTTTTCAAGGTCTTCATACTTATTAAAAAATAGACCTTGGTGTAAATTAGGTTTTTCCCAAATACCTTACATTTCTGGAAACAATTACAAGACTAATGTAAAAGGAACTTAATTAAAAAAGGAAAAAAAGTTCTAAGCATTTAGCTGCTCTTCCGTGTCTTCAAGTTGCGCTGCAAATATAACTTGATGAGAAGAATCGAGACATAATTAGTTAGAAGACACTGAACATAGCTCTAGGAAAAATATAAACTAAAACATAGAAATACATATCAACCTTGTGCATAGGGAATCTTGATTTTAGTGAACTAGTTTTGATGTCTTTAAAATTCTCATCTTGAGTCTCTAATACCGCCATCACGATCATGTCAAGAATTGCAGAGAAGAGGACTATTTTACTAGGCAGCTATCACAGGAAGAGAAAACCTAGCTGGAAACTTCTGAGAATTCTTTAAGAAAAATTTTAAAGCAAAAATAGTCTCCTTCTTGAACTCTATAGCATATAAGAAAGCTATAGTACTAACCTTAATCTCTTTTTATCCCCTAAAGAATACTACTGAATAGATATGAAAAGTGTCGTTCCCCATGAATACATACTATACAATCTACAGTATTTCGAGTATAAACTAGGAGATGTTTGCACATAGATGACAGCTATCTTAAAATATCAGTCACTTAATTATTTTTACTGGGAGATGAGGATTGGCTTTCTCTTCCATGATGGTACACTGGGGCGGGAAACAGTGAGTAAGGGTGTCAGATAGTAGAGTTTTGTTCCAACTACTCCCTTTACTACCATACGACCTGGCAAGATTCTTTTGTGACCACTAGTTTCTGTGTGTAAAAAATGAGGAAATCCGTATCTCACAGGATTGTTGTGAAGGTTAAATGAGACAACACGTGTGTGACTCGTGACTCAAAGATCACTTCCATACTTTTCCCCTCACATGTAAAAGAGACTTACAAATCTATTGGGTTGAACCATATGAAATTGTTGATATTCAACATTTTTGACCTATTGAAATGACAATGTCACATGATCCAATCTAATAATCCCATCCAAACTATAAAATCCAACTCAGATCCCAAAGTCCAATTTAAGATTTGAGGTGGATAGCCCCCAGAACACAGTCATCTTTCCCTGCCACATTTCCTATACCATTCATTTGGACACGTCTTGTGTACTATTTTGAATGGTTGGCAATATTGTTATATGAATGTGTCTTGCTTTCTCAACTATTTTGTATATTCCTTGATGGTGTTCATTGTCTATTCTCCATTGTGGTACCTGGCATTTTGCATTCCATGTAATATTTGCTGAATACATTTTTTCATGATGCTAATAATAATAAATTATTCATAATTATTCACTTGATTGCTCTGAGGATAAAAAATGTATACTATGCTTTCATCCAGCAGTTAACCTTTTCATCCATGTGTCTAATATTGATGAAGGAAATTTCTTTAGTTTTGTGGAATCTTCTAAAGAAAATATATGTAATGATAATACTATCCTTGGTACACAAAAATGATTGCCACTGATGAAGAGCTCAGCATGAGTCTAAAGGTCCTAGAGTTCCTCTAGTCAGTATAAGCTCTCTCTTTACGTTCCACTTATTAGAGAACTAGGGAAATTAGGATGTTAGCCAAGGTGAGGTGGAGCAGTTAAATTAATTAGTCCATGTGGGGATTGATTCCTTGTCCTTGGTATGAATTTATACTGTATTTTAATCAACAAACACAAACACCAAATCAATCTTATTATTTTAAAAATAAAAATGTCATTTTTCTTTGTGATTCTAATCTCATATTTTCAGCAAGAGATCGGGAGGAAGAATCAGGGCTGTTGTATGTCCCAGAAGGCTAGAGCAGCAGAAAGATTCTTATACACAGTTGGGTTTGATAAAACTGGGAAAGTATGCACAAATCAAGAGCTGAGCTTCCAAGTTAAAGGGAAGAGTCTAAGTGAGTCATCAAAATGAGGAACAGGGCTTAAGCTAAGGCACTATTGAAGTTTGAGGTCAATAAATTACACATCTGTCTACTCTGGGTTCAGTTTTATTAGTAAATATGAATTTGAAATGTACCCTGTGCCCAAGGCCAAAGTAGCTTCCTGCTCTTTCTCCCAGTGAATCAGACTGATTTGGCCCAGGGCAGGCAGAGCAACTGGGCAGTCCTTGTACTTCACGGAGGAGAGGCCTGTGGCCAAAAGACAGGTTGATTATAAGAACAAGAAGCACAGAGGAGGATAAACCATCTACCTAGAACAACTCTTTTTCCAGTCTGAACTACTGGTCATCTCGTTTTTCTTCGTATGTGGAGAGGCCAGTGAGAAGAGAGGGAAGAAGTTTCTCCTTAAAATTCAATCAAGATAACAGAGCCCAATATTAAGGCTGGCAAAACTTCATAGCTAGAGAACACACACCTCCACCCTGGACCCCCCCCACCCCCAGGAAGAATGAACTTGAAGAATTGAGGAGAGATTAAATGTCAAACTGGTAAGCAGACAGGACAAATGCCAGAGAGAGGGGCTTGGCTGAAACCAGCACTTACGGACTTCCGGAAGAATGCATGAAGATAGTTGGCCTCATAATAAGGGTCTGAGACAAAGCAGATGCCAGAAGTCTATTGAATTTTCACTTTATTTTTTCAACATCCTCTTATGGTTAATGTCTTCACTCTTCTGCTTCTGATTATGATGGAGTTATTGGTACAAGGCTAGTCTCATGCCATTAAAAAAAAAAAAAAAAAACATGAAACCAGACAAAATATATGAGGCAAGGCTCTTTAGGTTTTAGATAACAGGCAATGCAAGACTCTGATTTCTGAAAAAAGGGACACTCATCCATGATTGCCCTGGATGTCTGCCTGGGAAACATTTTGGAATCATAGCACAGGATGCTGGAATCCATAGTGCTTATGCTTTGATGAAGAGATAGCAATTAGAGTTCAAGACTGCTTCTGCTGAAGAAACAGAGGAAAAGGCTACACAGAGGGGAATCCTTGGAAGTCTATATGGAGGCTTCCCACCAGAGTTGCCTGAGGACCTGGCTGCATATGTGCCCTGTGAGACTACCCAGGGATTACTACAGAGCTGAGGCTTGTAGCTATTGAGTTGAGAATGGAATAGAGGTACTATAGCTTGAACGATGTTGGGGACATTGGCATTCTAGCTCAGCCATAGTAGAGAAATCTAGTTAATATTTCACTAATATTTGTTAAAATCCAGCTAAGATGCCAGGAAGACCTCTAAGGACCACATCTGAGAGTAAAGCCTAAAGGCTTTACCATAGGCTTTTCTTTAGTATAAAAGAGTCAAACCCCACACCCTGACAAGATCCACAGCAGAGACAGAGTTAGGAAGTTGGATTCTTCCAAGTAAGGGGTGCGTGGAAAACCCCTTTTGCTTTCCCCTTGTTAGGATCCTCCCTAATAAAGCATAAAACCAAGCAAACAAGGTTTTCATACAAAGTTCAAAATAATCATCAAGTAATTCAGCTGCCCACGAAAACAAGTCAACTCTTCAAAGGAAGATAACAGAATTCAGAAACTTCACAATGATTTATCCACAATATGCAGTAAAAGAAATTATTATAAACTTAAAAAAAAAAAAAGGTGCCTGGGTGGTTCAGTGAGTTAAGCCTCTGCCTTCGGCTCAGATCATGATCTCAGGGTCCTGGCATGGAGCCCTGCATCAGGCCCTCTGCTCAGCAGGGAGCCTGCTTCTGCCTCTCTCTCTGCCTGACTCTCTGCTTACTTGTGATCTCTCTCTCTCTGTCAAATAAATAAATAAAATCTTAAAAACAAACAAACAAAACCCTAGGAAAATGTGGCCTATAATCAAGAAAAAAGTTTAAAAAAGAAAGCTAACTCCAAGATGGCCCATGTGTTAAATTTAGCCAACAAAGATTATAAATTGATTATTATGAATATGTTCTAAGAATGAAAGGAAAATATGATAGGATCTCTTGGATAGGATCTCTTGGATAGGATCTCAGAGAATTTTAAACTATAAAACAGAACCAGGGGCGCCTGGGTGGCTCAGTGGATTAAAGCCTTTGCTTTCGGCTCAGGTCATGATCCCAGGGTCCCCGCATCGGGCTCCCTGCTCAGCGGGGAGCCTGCTTCCCCCTCTCTCTGCCTGCCTCTCTGCCTACTTGTGATCTCAGTCTGTCAAGTAAATAAATAAAACCTTAAAAAAAAAAAAACCAGAACCAAATAGAAATTCTAGAACTGAAGACTAATTTTTCAATGGAAAATTCACTGGAAAGTCTTAACAGTGTATTGGAAATGACAGGAGAAAGTTTAAAGTCTTCAAAATGAAAATTCACCCAAATCGATCTAAGTATAAGTCCTCAATGACTTATGCTGGAAATTTTGGAATCACTTTAGAGGGAGTTTACTCTTTGTACTCAAATAGTCATCAGGGCCTATTGATCTTTCCCTCAAAATATTTTTCATACGAGTGCTTTCTTTTTCATTTCTAGTTCTGCTTCCCTAGTTCAAGGTATCATTCTCTTGTGCCTAGATCACTGGTAGAGATGGACTTCCAAACCATCTAGTCTAACTGCTGTAATTGTTCATTCATTCAACAAATGTGTACAAACCACCTACTCTCTTTCTGATACATATCTCTATCCTGTCCTGAATTCTTTCATAGCTCCAACTTTCATCAGTAGGAAGCTAAATTCTCTCTGGATTTCAGGGTCCTCTATATTAATTTCCTCTGTTTTCCATTAGTTACCCCAATCATATTTCTATTTGTCATAGACATCATAGTAGCCCTTTGGCTACCCAACAATGGAACTCTCTTCTTAATCTATGAGGAATCTCGTCTTCTGAAGCAAAGCTGCCTCTGTGATGTAGGAGCTGTGGACGCTAGATAAGCACTTTTCCTGGCTTCTTTGCAGTGCCATCATATGTTACAGTGCATATTCTAGCTTCTCTCCTTTGGACTTACTTCTCCCAGACTTTGGTTCACAGGGTAGAGATACAGAGTGACAGTGCCCTACAGAATGCGAATGATGTGTGGCAGTGTCAACAACTCCCCTGTCCCTAGAGGCATCTGTTGACTATTTGGGGTAAACAGTGCAAAATGAGTTATCTGTATCCATTGGTAGCTGCAGAAGAATCTTCTAGAACAGTCTTGCATTGCAAATTTCCCTAGATAAGTCTTGCATTGCAATTCGTTGATTTTGGCTGCTGAGCCTCTACACCTCGTTCTATGTTTCTTCTGAAGATTTTATGAGCTATCTGCATCCTTCTATTAGCCAAAATTGTTTTCTAATGAACACAGCTGAGGATTTTGACTGAACACATACACACAGACTTTACCTGAGACAGGTCGATCTCCCTATCCCAAGAACATGCCAAGCTCCTCCTGGACTGCCAGCTTCACCAGGTTCATTCTAATCACTAGGAATTCCTCCATTTTCCATGCTTCTGTTCAAATCCTGCAAATCTTCAAGTTTCACTGCTTCAAAGAGATTTTTCCTAAATTTTTTCCAGACCTTAATAATCATACCCTCCTCTGTACTTTACACCTTAACACTAGGTTGTAAATAGTTTACTGTTGTTCACTAATTTTAAATATAGAGTCTAAGTTTACTTAAGTGATTACAGTGTAAGTCCTAGATACCGGTCACGCACATCTTGCTTAACATTGGGTTCAGAACACTTTACTTACTTATTGCATGCTAAAAACAGCATGAATTTCATGAAAGACTTTGCTTTTATTTAGTGTTTCATGAGTGGTGATAATATTCTGGGCAGCATTAAAACATGATAGCCTTTGTATGGGAAGGGAACACTAGTGACTGGTTGAAACCATCTGACATGAGTTCTTTCAGTTTCTTCCTTTCCCATCTTAATATTTTCTTAGGGCTTTCTTCTCATTATTCTTGCCTCAGAGAAAGGAATATGACTCTTTCTACCTTGACCCTCTTTCAACTCTTTTGAAATCTTATTCTATTAATCTTTTTCCCTCTCATATTCTTTCTGCCTTGGGGTGATTCCCCATACTAGCACAACAACAAAAGCTCTCACAATCTATTTCTCTCTTCTATTACCTTCAAAGTTGCTGAAGTCTTCTTTTTCACGACCAGATTTACCAATACAATGATCTTGCTGAATACCTCACTTTTCCCCATTCTACCATTTCTCAGCACCTTGGAAGACAAATTTTTTTTTCTCTTACCACTGTGGGGAAGCTGCTTTCTTGATGGTTACCCCAAATCCTGCTTTATCAGTATGGGCTCAATCTTAGCCCCAGTCTCAGCCACTTAAAACTGCAAAGGTTTGCTTCGCATTCATGCTATACAGATGGTCTTTGCAATATTGTGGGTGGGCTGGGGCTGCTGTTCCATGTCCTCTCCGCTCTGAGATCCAGGCTGAAGAAGCAGCTCGTACCTTGAACATTGCAGGTTGCCTTGGCAAAAAGAAAAGTTGCGGGGGGTGGTGGGGGTGGAATTTACAAGGTTTTTCACTAACAAATTACATTTTCTGGCCCAGAAATGTGACATGTTGCTTTTGCTCAAATTCCTTAGACAGATATGACTATATGGCCCTATCTACCTAAAGAGGTTAGTTGAGGAAGTACAAACCCACCACGTGCTTAGAATGGAAACACAGTGTGTGAACTATCAGCTCTCCTTATTATAAAATCAAACAGATTTTTCTCTCCATTCTCCTTTTTTCTTACAACCAGCAGAGTGCTGTATGAATCCAGATAAGTGTTTTGCCAATTTTTCAAACTCAGTAGAGTTGATCTTGAACAGTACGGGTTTGAACTATATGGGTCCACTAGCACGTGGAATTTTTTTTTAATGAGTACAATACAGCACTGTAAATGTATTTTCTCTTTTTTACGACTTTCTGAATAATGTTTCTGTTCTCTAGTTTACTTTATCATAAGAATACAATATATAATACATATACAAAATATATGTTGATTAATTGTTTATATTATCAGTAAGGCTCCTGGTCAACAGTAGGGTATTAGCAGTTAAGTTTGGGGGAGTCAAGAGTTATATTTGGATTTTTGACTGTGTAGGGTCCCTAACCCCTGTGTTGTTCAAGGGTCAGTTGTTTACCCAAACACAAATTCACTATCGTCATCTGCCTTCCTGACTCCTACTGGCTAATTCCAATCCTTTCCTTTCTATTCTTTATTTCCACTTATGGAACTACCATTTTCCCTATCATTGGACTTTGAATCCTCATAATTTTAAATTTCTCTTCCCTCAGTAATTTCTTCCATTTAGTCCACTCCCAAATCCTGGCTATTTCCATTTTCCTAGTGTTTCCTGAACCTGTTTCCATTCTCACTGAGATCTTGAATATACGCTATCAAGAAAGCCTCATTTTGGCAGCTTTTCCAGATCCTCTGTCTCTGAGATGTCATGTGCCATTATAGTTTAGTTCCTCAGAATTCTAATCAAGTTGTTGTATTCTAAAAAAATATTCTAAGAATTCTGTTTCTTAGAAGATAAAGTTACAATTATCTTTTAGTATTCGAGGTCCTCTGTCATCTAGTTTTGACCTTTCTAGAATTTTATCTCAAATTTTCCTGTAAGCTCCAAACCAGATTCTATTTTTTTTCTGTAGTCACTTTTTAAAAAAAGATTTTATTTATTTATTTGAGAGAGAGAGAATGAGAGAGAGAGAGCATGAGAGGGGGGAGGGTCAGAGGGAGAAGCAGACTCCTTGCTGAGCAGGGAGCCTGATGCGGGACTTGATCCCGGGACTCCAGGATCATGACCTGAGCCGAAGGCAGTCGCATAACCAACTGAGCCACCCAGGTGTCCCTCTGTAGTCACTTTTGATCACACTAGCTTAACGTGAACTCTCTGTCCTTTGTAAGACCCTGAAGCTCTTCACATTTCAAGATACATATCATACATCTTATTATATTTACTAGGTCTTCCTGCTTATATTGTGGTCTGTTTTATATGTCTAAAGATTATTATTATTAGACTTTCTTTCTTTCTTGGGCAGGATGCCTCCTGAGACTGGATGCTGGATTGTAAGCTGATGTAGTCACCTTAGTTTTCTTCATATCCACTACTTACCTGGCACATTACATTGTACACTGCAGATATGGGATATTGATTGCTGAATGAATGACCCACCAATTTCCCCCTTTTTTTTGGTGAGCAGGTTGATAGAGACTTGTCTTGAGTCAACCACAATCTCTCTCTTAATTTTTTTTTTTTTTAAGCTCACTAGCATGTTTTTTACATGACTGGCTGGGCTCAGGAGTTTAACCTGTATTTGTGGAATGGTGGTTTTGTCTAAGGGAATGTAATTGGCTCATGCAGTGATTGAATCCACAACCTTAGCCTCATTAGCACCTTGCTCCAGTCAGTTGAGCTCTCCGGCTCAGTTCTATAAAATATCCACAAAAGACAGAAATATAGATATATTTAAACCAAACTCCTGCTTTTCCCTGTTTACTATGGCAGAGGTGAAAATTAGTTGCTCATTGAGCTTGGACAACTGGTTGAAAATGGATAGTGGAATTAATAAATGCTATTTTGAATGAAAGATTAAATTTTATTGAGTCAGAATAGGCTAATTAAAAGCAATGGAGCAGACTGAGCCTTTGAAATGTGTAAGAAGACAGTTTCATGTGATATTTCATGCCTTGCCCCCTCTTGAAAAAATGCCAGGCAACTACTCAGTGGGGCTTTCAAAATTTTGAGGCAACCTACCTAACTGTCAAAAAAGTGGTCCAGTGCAGCAAGAAACTTCATCAAAGCCCTAACTTGCCAGTCTTTTTTGGGAGCCAGAAAGCAGCTGCAGTTTGGTCATGTTGGGTTGGGGCCAATCTTGAGCCACAACTGTGGAGAGCAGCTTTGATGGGATTCTTTGTGAGACTAAAATGGCGGCACTTTAAAGCGAACACTCAGGGGTAAGAAGGGTATCCAAGGAGGGGGCCCCAGCTGACTGGACATAACCTATATCCTCGTCCATTCACTGCAGACAGTCCATGGTGCTCAAAGGGCCAGCTCACAACTTACCCCCCAAAACCAAAGGGTAGGAGCCCATATAAGGGACCAGGCATCTGGGCTCTGAGTTCAATGGATTAAAAACCCTACTATTATTTGCCTGCTGCCTATTTCAAGCTGTATTTATATCAGAGTCCTAAAACAGCTCATTAGCTAATGTTCTAAGTAGAAATTTTAAGTATTTAGTATGGATACATTAGTTTGTTTCTTTGTGTGTCACCTTGTTACAGATGTAGGGTAGAACTGGGAATACTTGTCTAAATTTGATACAGCATTAATTTTGCTTTAAGACAAGAATTGCCAATTTTCTCTTCATGTACTTGGAAGATTGACAATTGGCGTATATGAAGTAATTTGCTTCTGAATATGGAGCTCCAAGGGCAGTATCCCTATCTCTGTAGTATGAACTTGTGTATTTGAGGGCCCTTTTAACAGGCCTGAGAGGTTTGTGATGGGAAAATGTTCATTAAGCCCAGGCCTTGGGGGAAAAGGTCAGTCTCAGTTACTCACAGAAAACATTTAAAAGGGACCATGCAATTTTAATGAAAGAAAAAATAATTGGCAGAAAGTCTTTTTAAAGAGAAGGATGAAGTATTGGTGAAAAATGTGAAATACAGCGAGGAAGATGAATGTCTTTCCTCATTTCCTATGATGAGCAGTTTACATAACTATGAACAGTTTGATAATCACACTGCCTCCAATGTAATTTCTTTTTTATTGGCTTATTTTTCCTGATTGTAGAAGCAATCAATGTATATTGTAGAAAAATGAGAATTTGCTAATATAATTTCAAATAAAATGCTGAAATAAGCTTGAGAGGCAAATGAAATCAGACAACGGTTAATAGATTTTAATACTATCTCCTTTGTAGTAGTAAGTGCTTCCAAAGAGTGTTAGGAAAGAAAATTCGACTGCAAGGGGCCTTCCTTCCCGAAATCTCTACGGGCTAGTATTGATTTACTTTAGAAGTGAGGAATAACAACCGAGGGTTATTTGGGCAGAACTCATCTGTGGGCATCAGCTCTCTGTCTGCATGTGACTCTGATGAGGACCTCTTCTTTTTTCAACCGCTCTGGACCGCTCCTTCAGGCAGAAGACAAACCGGAGTCTGCCTTCCCAGCATTGGCCCCTGTTAAGAGACGGCAGAATCATCCACTATGTGGGCACCTCAGTGTTTGCTTTCAAAAGAAGCAGGCAGGCATGGCTTTCACAGTTGGGCCCATTGCTCTATAACCACAAAACAGTAAGCTTTTCTTCGGAGCTGGGCTATTTGATTGATCAATTTTATTTTTAAATCTCCCGGGTGGACTGGAGGCCGTCAAGAAGCAGAGCCTTTTCTACCCAATAAACACAGGCAGAAACTAATAATTTACATTGCAACACGATCTAATGAACAAAATGTATTTTCATTGAACTCTGAATAGGAGGAAACGTCTCAGAAAAGACTAGGAATCAGGTTGGGGGTTGTTTTAATACGGCATTTTTAGGACTCGTGGATATTTTGTTGAAGTCTTTCTCTCTGATGCTTAATCCAATTAGGAGTTAATTGAGACTAAAATGATGTTCAGTCTAAAAGGGCTTAGAATAAAAGGCTTTGCCCAAGCAGTATTTTCCACTGAAAATAGTGAGGTCTTTGTCTTCCCTTGTATTAGATCTCACTTCCAAATTGCAGTGTAATGCCGCTAACCTACCTGTATTTGCCGCGAGATGTCACAGCTCCGTGTCAGAAGAGTAAGATAAAATAGGAGTAATATGTCTGTGGGTAACAAGTACAAATGAACGAGTTTATTGCCTAATGAATGTTGTTTAAGACAATGGCAGAAGTGGGTTGTTTCTGTGACTTTAATGGTAATTCATCTTCGAGGTGCTTTCAAGAAGTGAAACTGTGACTTCTTTGTTTTGTGATCAAAATAAAACCCAAATATACAGGTGCCATATAGGATGTAGTTAGACTTTGCTTTATCTTGTAAATGAAAGGAGTGGCTGCATATTTTCTCTGTTCCTTAAGGTAGCTTTTGTATTTGGAAGTTTAGAATAAAGCATTGCTGCAATGAAGGAGGAGTGATTTACATGATGAAACTGTTGACTCTGGAGTAATTCTCTTAACAAGACTTTCACATAATGAGAAACTCTTTAAGGCTCAGGCCCCTCTACGGTTTAAAGGTCAGTAAACCCATCCTAGAATACACCTTCAGGGGCAGAGCCAGATGTAGTTGATGATTTACCCTCTTCTAAATAAAAAGTGAGCAAATACCGTCATTTGACCTGGGAACCAACATTGGGCGGATTCCCAGCATAAATCCAGGTTGTAATCAATTTCCGGCTCTTTGTATTAGGAAAGAAGCTTTGGTGTTTTTGCTTGCTTGAGTGGCTGGCTGCCTTTCTATTTATAGATGGCCAATGTTTAAATCCGTAGTTAGTATCTGGCTAAAATTTATTTGGATGAGAAACAATGGGTGTATCTAATGACTAATCTGTAATGGCACAAACTAGATAATTCATGTCTGATGATTAGCTCCCAAATTAGTTTTTTTTATTTTTTTATTATTTATTTATTTATTTTTAAGATTTTATTTATTTATTTGACAGACAGAGATTACAAGCAGACAGAGAGGCAGGCAGAGAGAGGAGGAAGCAGGCTCCCTGCTGAGCAAAGAGCCGGACGTGGGGCTCGATCCCAGGACCCTGAGATCATGACCTGAGCCGAAGGTAGAGGCATTAACCCATTGAGCCACCCAGGCGCCCCCTCCCAAATTAGTTTTTATAAATGTAGTAATAGAGAGTTACTTTAAAATGTTAAACATAAACAGTCACACAAAACGACAAAGACAGAAACTATTAAGCATCCATAAAACAGAGAGCAAGCAGGTCTGAGGGTAATAAGCCACAGAGCAATGGCTTACAGCATAATTATCTGATATTCATATTTTTCAAGTTTCTAGTGAGAAATATCTCACTTTAAAATAGCTGAAGTCTGGCTGAAATGTATCAGAACTACAGAAAAGGTGATACGATGCAACTCGTAGTTAGCACACTGTCTACTTTGGTGGTGAACTTTTCAATGGTCTTGCAAGGCCTACTCTTGTAAAATCAAGTCCAAACTACCTTGCATAGCCAAGAAGGACTCTGCATGGTCTTGCCTCTGCCTTATGGTTCTGGCCTCCTCTCTCCCAAGGAGCTTCCCCTCCTACATATTCCTTAAGAGTTGCTTCAGGAATCTACTCCTCTGGGAAATGTTCTCTTGTCTTTTTGCAAACATGGCAGTATTTAGCCATAGTGGTTATTACTAAAATTTCTGTAGAGTAGCCCAACATTAGGTTGGGCTCATAAAATGCTTCATTATTCCTTCCAGAGTGTGCAGTCAGCTAGAGACTATGCACACAGCTTTCTGGTATTTCATTCTTAGAATGAAGACATTTGAGAAAGAATAAGAGAATATAACAGTTCCAAACAATGCGTGTTCGATTTGTAGCCCAAAGAAGGAGATTTGGGGGAGGATAAGGCAAAGTCACCATCATTTCAAAGTTTCTTTTAGATAAGTATAGAAGACTCATTGATCCAGCTTTTTTCTTTAGTAATCTCATCAGCACTTAATGCAAACTTGACCAGAAGGGCTAAGGACTGCTAGGTTATGGTTTTTTCCTGAGAACTGAGTATTTAACTTTGTGATCTCATTTTTAGCTTCCACTCCTTTTGGGAACACATAGGCCTATTTCCACAGGCTTTCTTGTCAATTTCAAGGTTAAATAATTTTTCTAATATTGCAGAATTCTTCTTCTTTTTTAAAAGATTTGATTATGTATTTTAGAGAGAGAGAGAGCATGGACACACACACACGTGAGCTGGGGGGGGGGCAGAGGGAAAGGGAGAGAGAATCTCAAGCAGACTCCCCACTAGCATGGAGTCCGAGGGGGTACTCAATCTCACAACCCTCAAATCTCAACCTGAGCCAAAATCGGGAGTTGGGCACTTAACTGACTGAGCCACTTAGGCATCCCTATTGCAGAATTCTTCTTAAACCCCCAATAGAAGGATCTGGGCTTATACTATTCCTATTGTACTATTAAGCTCCTTTAAGAAAGGATGTCTGGATTACTGCTTTAATATTCATTCAATAGTTCAGGAGGCAAATGCATCTCCATATCATCTGTTTTTAGCTATTTCACTACAGCCTTTAACAGCACTAAAAAACAAAACATTGATTTTTTTTTTTCTCCCTTGTTTTTGGGAGGGGTTGGTAGATGCAGGAGGGAGGGAATAAGTGGACTTTTGAAGCAGATCCAGCCAGTGAAGAGTTTCAGGGAGCAAGGCTTCCCTACATGCCTTTATGCCTTCTTTTATAATATTCTAGTACTCCCTCTTTTTTTAAAAAAAAATATTTTATTTATTTATTTGACAGGCAGAGATCACCAGTAAGCAGAGAAGCAGGCAGAGAGAGAGGAAGGGAAGCAGGCTCCCCGGTGAGCAGAGAGCCCAATGTGGGGCTCGATCCCAGGACCCTGGGATTATGACCTGAGCTGAAGGTAGAGGCTTTAACCCACTGAGCCACCCAGGTGCCCCTCTAGTACTCCCTCTTAGAGGAAGAGGAAGAGATGATTTGAAACCCTGTTAAAGTTGCATGGAAAGCTAGTGGAGGGAGCCAAAAAGAAAAGGCACAAACACATACACAAAAAGAGGCACAGAATTCTTTTCTTTTTGGCCTTTAACAGTATAAAGAAATGATAGCAATATCATATACTGTATTTACGGAGCCAATGTTAGGTTAGGACAATTCATATGATGCATTTCATTCGACAAAGTAAGATATTTTACAGGTTGTCTTTTCTCAAACACAAAAATAAAATTCTAAGGCTTTCCCAAGAGGTGCCTACATAGCTTAGTCAGTTAAGTATCTGACTTTGGCTCAAGTCATGATCTCAGAGTTCTAGGATGGAGCCCTATGTCAGGCTCCCTGCTGAGCAGGGAGTCCCCTTCTCCCTCTCCCTGTGCCCTGTCCCACAACTCGTGCTCGCTCTCTCTCTCAAATAAATAGATAAAATATTTAAAAGAATTCTACATTTCTCTCCAGTTCAAAGATGCATAAATCTATAAAAATACTATTAAAGTGGCATTCATTTTGAGTTGTCTCTGAAAACAATTTTTTTTAAAGTTTTTATTTTTATTTTTATTTCAGTTATCTCTACACTCCATGTGGGGCTCAAAGTAACAACACCAAGATCAAGAGTCACATGCTCTTCTGACTGAGCCAGCCAGGTGCCTCTCCAAAAACAGTTTTTAATTTTTTATTAAAAAAAAAAGATTTTATTTATTTATTTGGAACAGAGAAAGAGAGAGCACAAGTTGGGGGGCAGAGGGAGAGGGAGAAGCAGGTTCCCCACTCAGCAAGGAGCCCAATACGAGACTTGATCCTAGGACTCTGGGCTCATGACCTGAACCAAAGGCAGACGCTTAACCACCCGAGCCACCCAGGCGTCCCTCTCATTGTGATTTTGATTTGCTCATCTGATTTGTTCACTTGCATCATTTACTTCCTTAAAGGATAATGATGTTGAGCATCTTTTCTTGTGCTTATTGGCCATTTGCATAACTTCTCTGGAGAAATGTCTATTCAGATCCTTTGTCTTTTGTTGTTGTTGTTTTAAAGATTTTATTTATTTATTTGAGAGAGAGAATGGGAGAGAGAGAGAGCATGAGAGGGGAGAGGGTCAGAGGGAGAAGCAGACTCCCTGCTGAGCAAGGAGCCCAGTGCAGGACTTGATCCTGGGACTCCAGGATCATGACCTGAGCTGAAGGCAGTGGCTTAACCAAATGAGTCACCCAGGCACCCTTCTTTGTCTTTTTAAAAATTAGGTTGTCTTTTGGTTATTGAGTTGTAAGTGTTCTTTATATATTCTGGATCCAAGCCCTTTATCAGATATATGATTTACAAATACTTTCTCCCATTCTGTGAGTTGTCTTTTAGGTTTCTTGATGGTGTCCTTTGAAGCACAAAAGTTTTTAATTTTGATGAGGTCCAATTTATCTACATTTTCTTTCATCACTTGTACTTTTAGTGTCATCTCTAAAATTATCACCTAATCCAAGATCACAGATTTACTCCTGTGCCTTCTTCTAAGCGTTTTATAATTGTAATTCTTATATTTAGGTCTTTTACCCATTTTGAATTAATTTGTGTATGTGGGTGAGGTAGGACTCCAACTTCATTCTTTTGCATGTGGCTTTTTAGTTGTTTCAGTACTATTTGTTTAAAAGACTCTTCTTTCTTCCTTGGGTTGTCTTGACAGCTTTTTGAAATTGAACGACCATAAGTGTAAAGGTTTATTTCTAGACTCTTAAGTTTCATTCCATTGATCTATATGTCTATCCTTATGCCAGTAGACAATTTATAACTTGCTATCTTAAAGATTTCTTTAGCATCTTAGTTCAATATCTATTTTGCTACCTTCTGTGAGAAACATCTTTTTAGAAGTCTGTATTAAGGATCCTGGATGATGAAAGAAAATTATTTATACAATATCTTGTGGTTATTTTCATACACCAATTGCTTTAACAAAATGATCAAAATATAGGGAAGTGTTGTTAAGGAAGGAACATCAAGTGTAAAAGTAAGTCTCTCAAAATGTTTATTTTTTTCTTGTAAGAGCTTAAAAACTATTACATAGTTTACAGTTATTAAAGATGTGTCTTATGTCTGGAAGCATACATTTCCTGGAAATAAGAAATACCCCTTAGACCATGTTTTCATGTCTTCAAAGAACTTAAAATTCTAGCAAATGATGACTTACATTCAAAGACTATATTCTACCCACAAAGCTGAAGCAGATGCTTCGTAGGAAAATTTTGGAAAACTGTGATTCCCATAGTAGGGGCTAGAAATCTTGTTTGACTTTATGTATTTACTAGCTACACAGTAAGAACTTAGTGCTTACTAAGTACTGGGTCATCAAGGCCTGAAACCCAGTTTTGCCTTGGGGCCTTAGGCACCGGCATGGAGAGACTGATAGCTGTGATGGTTTATCTTGAAATGCTTCCTTACAGGTATATGTTGTGTGTTATAAGGAAAAACTATGGAAAACTTCAAAATAGGTAACATTTGTGTTAAAAAAATTTGCTGTTGTCATAGCAGTTTATTTAGAATCTGAACTTTGCTCTTTAGGACTTCAGAATTTTCCATCCATTCATCCATCCATCCATCCATCCATCCATCCATCATTCATCATTCATCCATCCATCCAATTAATATATTTATTCAGTACCTTCCATGTGCTAAGTATTGGCCTTCACTGATGATGCAAGCAATGAATAAAACAGGAAAAAAAAAAGCCCTTCTTTGAAACTCACATTTTGGTGGTTAAGGGTTTAAAGCGAAACAAAATAAGGTACATATATAAAACATATAAAGTGTTAGACAGTGATGTGTGTGAGGGAGAAAAAACCCACAAGGGATAAAGGATGAAATTAGGAGGGGTGTGTGTGTGTGTATGTGGAGAGTGGGGTGCTTGAGACATTTTGATGAGGTGGCTATAGAAAGCCTCACCTAGAAGGTGACCTTTCACTACCTTCAGGCTTAGATCCTTCATGGCCCTCCCTCTTCTATTTGTAAGTTCTGCTTGTGGCGCACATCACTTGGGAGACACGGTTGTGCTCTGGGTACCATTTTGGCAAATTAGGTGCTCAGACTTCTGCAGAAAAGGACTTCAAAATCCTTAAGAAAGATTTTGCTATTTCCAAATTCTTTTTTGCATTCCAAAACAACGATTTGGGAAAGGTATTACTCATCTTTTAGTACAACTGGATGACTGTAGACTGGATCTCAACTTTTTTTTCCCCCTCAAACTAAAAGGCCTGCCAATCTAAAAGCCTCAGAGCCTTTTGGGGGCAATTTGAATTCAGCTTTGAGGGTAAACTGTTCCTTTGTTTTGGGAAAATCTCTTGACTAAGGCTTTTATATATACAAATAAAAGACTTCTTTTAAAAGTTGTTCTTTTTCCTCTTCTATTATAGTTGGGGAAAGCCTAAAGGTGGTGCAGTAACTGGAAGCAGAGGTTTCAGATGAAGATGGTGAGAGTTCTGTAGTCAGGGGAATTGAGAAGATCCTTTGTCTTTTCTTTAGAGAAATTTTTTCTCCCACTTAACGTAGACCCCATGGTCTCTGAAAGTTATTGTTTGTTCTTGTGGGGAGTGTATGTGTACTCTCCCTTATGCTGTTGTCCAACATGTGCCAAAGATTAGAAGGGAGACACCACTGGGGTAAGGATGCAATTGGACAGCTCAAACTGGGAGAGGGGATCCTAAAATTGATTTAACTGTGCTGGTTAAAACTTATTATTCTAGACTGTCCTGTGAAAGGTCCCAAAAGAGTATTATTAAAAATCAAATAACATAGATTTTAGAAAATGTGCAATTATTGAATGATAATGGATTGTTCTGTTACAACTCCAGAGGTTTGGAGATGGTATTTCCCTTACAAATTACTGTGGGAAGAGGCCAATTCTGGGACAGAGAAATAAAAGTCCTTGAAGACAAATTTCAGATTTCGACTCTTACTGAGTCAAGAAACAGCTTTTTAAGACTATGGGATACAGAGTTTCGGAACCTCTCCTGTGGTGGAGGGGGTGAGGTGGCCTCTGTTATTTGGAGGAATTATGGGAGGCAGACAAGGATTTTGAAGTTGAGTTTGTGTTTTTAGGTTCTAAGAAAAATGCTCACTTCTATCGGCAGTTTAAACTACTCTTTGTTTGTTTGGTCTCTTAGTTATTCTAAGTCTCTGCTGGAAATGTTGGTTTGGTTTTTGAGCTGTGGAACATTGGGGATAGAACTATCCTGTGCTGGGGCACCTGGGTGGCTCAGTCAGTTAGGTGTCTGCCTTAGGCTCAGGTCATGGTCCCAGGGTCCTGGGATTGAGCCCCACATTGGGCTTCCTGTTCAGTGGGGAATCTGCTTTTCCTTCTCCCTCTTACCCTCCCCCTTTGCTCATGCTCTGGCTCACATTTCTCTCTCTCAAATAAAGAAATAAATAAAATCTTCAAAATAAAAAAAAAGAACTCTTCTGTTCTTAGGAAGGAAGGATGGAAGCATCAAGGCAGTTACAGTGGGGGACAGGTGTACTTAGCAGAGGAGCCTTCTCATGAAGGAATTGGCACCTACAGTTAGCAAGATGCGGTGCGGATTTAATCTTTGAAACTGAGACTGGTGGGAGTCTGAGCTATTTTTATTTGACATTAAGAAATGTGACCTTCTTTTGGTGTTCTAGGTTTGTGAGGTCTGTGACATATTTACTTCTTCAACAAACATTTATTGAACTCCTTATATGTGCCAGGTGCTGTTTTATGTGTTTGGAATATATCCATGAAAAAAACAGACAAAAATGGCTGACTTAATGGAGCACACACTGTAGTGTGGGAAGGCAAACAAGAAATGAGTAAATGTTGTAGTATGTTGGAAGGTGGTAAGGGCTATAAGCAAAAGTTAGAGCAGGTAAGGTAGGGTAGTGGAGAAGGGAGTCAGGAATGTAGGGGTGAGGAGTTGTTGGTTGTTGCCATTCTAAATAGGGCAGCCAGGGTTGGCCTTGTTGAGAAGGTGACACCAGAGAGAAAACTTGAAGGTGGTGGATAAATCAGCCATGTGGGTATCTAGAGAAATAGTGTTTCCTGAAGAAAGAGTAGCCGGTGCCCTGAGGTGGTGTGGTAGGCTGAATAATGGCCCCACAAAGTACATTCATGTCCAAATGCTCAGAACTTGTGAATGTTACCTTATATGCAAAGAGGGCCTTGCCAGTGTGATTAAATTAAGGATCTTAAGATGGGGAGATTATCTGGATTATTCAAATGGACACAAAATAATCACAACTTTCCTTACAAGAAAAACATAAGAGCAATCAAGAGTCAGAGAAGATGAGGGGCACCTGGATGACTCAGTTGGTTGATGTGTGACTGTTGATTTTGGGTCAGGTCATGATTTCAGGGTTTTGGGATTGATCCGTGCCTCTGGCACCACACTCAGCTCACAGAGTCTGCTTGAGATTCTCTCTGTGTCCCTTTCCCTCTACCCCTCCCCATGCTCTCATGCTCTCTCTCTCAAATAAATAAATACACTTTAAAAAAAAAAATAAAGTCAGAGAAGATGTGATGATGGAAGCAGAAGTAACTCAGAACTTTCAGAAGCAACCAGCCCATCTGACACCTTGGCTTTAGCCCAATGAAATTGATTTAGGACTTCTGACCTCTAGATTGTAAGAGAATAAATTTGTGTTGTTTTAAGCCACTAAGTTTGCAGTAATTTGTTACAATGGCAGTAGGAGATTAAACAGTGTTAGTGTGCCCAAGTTTGTTCAAGCAACAGAAAGGCCAGTGTATCCAGAGGGACAGATGAACGTAGAAAAGGTCAGAGAGCTAAAAGGGTTGGGGAGGATCTCAGGAATCCAACTGAGGCTTTTGTGCAGGGGAGAGTGCTCTGACTTTCACAATGGACTGTGTGTATGTGTGTGTGTATTGAGAGGAGGTTGGGGGAGCCTAGGGTGGTAGAAGGGAGACCAGTCGAGGAGCCTATTTCAATAATCAAGGAGAAAGATCAGATGAAGGAGGTAGCAGTAGAGGTGCTAAGGTCTACTTTAAAGGTAAAGCCAGCAGTATGTCTTGAGAGGTTAGTGCGGTATAGGAGAGAAAGAGGAGTCTAGCATAGCTCCAAGATATTTGGTTTAAACAACTAGAAGTATAGAATCACTAGTCAACTACCTTGAGGAAGACCGCAGGTGAAATGTGGATCTAAAGTTTGAATATGTACTATATATCCAAATAGTGGAAACATTGAGGAGACAGTCAGATATGGGGGCTTGGAGTCCAAAAGATGGTCTGGGATGTGATACAAATTTGGGGGTTGTTGACAATGTAAATACAATTTCAGCTATGAGATTTGGCAAAATCACTGGTGGGTGATCGCAGGCAGAGAAGACTAAGGCCTGGATACTTCAGAGGTCTGGGAGAAGAGGAAGGACCGGAAAAGAGGACAGAGAAGAACAATCAGTAAGACAAGAGGAAAAGAAAACACTTTTTGTTGTAGTTCAAGTAACAACAGATTCCTGTATTTAAAAGGACAATACATACCAGTCCACAGCCCCAGGAGAGAGGTCACTACAGAGGGAGTTCTTCCTAGGGCTCTTGTTTCTGCACATTCTGTCAGCAGAGGTCCTGACAGTTTTTATCCCAGACTGTCTTTGTAAGGATGTTTGTACAGTGAACACCTTGGAAGATAGAGATAGTGTCTCCCTCTGGAGCAAATAACAGGTTTGTTTGCTGTCCAGTAAAATAAGAACAAGGCCTCCTTCCTAAACAAAGTTCAGGCCAGTTTGCTTACTCTCATTGTAAAAGATGGGGCATTGTTATCCCTGGGTTTCCTCAGCTGTGACACAAATCCCCCGGGCCCCTCTGGATAGTCCTCGCGGGACTAGGGGTAAAAGGGAAACTGGTAAAAATAAGAAACTCCCACTCCTTGGTGTGCTGTGAGGAACAAGGACCTTTGTCTCTGACCCGGGATTCTCCAGGCTTCTGCCAGCATGACGCTGTGGCAGGGTCACTTACCAACTTCCCACCAGGCTAAAACCTTAGGCCCTTCACAGTGCTTGCCAACCACAGCCACGGCTCTTCCATGATCCTGCTGCACACGAAAATAGTAAACCTCTAAAATCTTTGCATATTAGCAATTCTAAAGGATCACCTTCCTAAAATGGATCACATACCTTCTCATTTTCTAAAGGAGGAAGGCTCTGATATAATCTTTGGTGTATGATCGGGCGCTGAGGGCCCACCGAGTAAGGTGGAGTTGTCAGGGTCCACACGTGTGATTCTCAAACTGTCCTTTATGAATCAACCACCAGAAGTGCACGGGAACATTGTACTTTGCTACACCCCGAAGATTCTTACCTTTTTAACAAATCTCATGTGATTCTAATGTAAGTGCTGAGGCCCACTTTGAGAAACTCTGCTCTCTGTGAGATGGTGCTGGATTAGCAAGGGTTGAACCTCTTTTGACTGCATTTAATAGTCATTTACCCTCTTCCATCACTGCACATTGCAAATTATTTTTATTTATTTAAGATTTTATTTATTTATTTGACAGATAGAGATCACAAGTAGGCAAAGAGGCAGGCAGAGAGAGAGGGAGGAAGCAGGCTCCCTGCCAAGCAGAGAGCCCAATGCGGGACTCGATCCCAGGACCCTGGGATCATGACCCGAGCCGAAGGCAGAGGCTTAACCCACTGAGCCACCCAGGCGCCCTGCAAATAATTTTTATTAGTAGTAGTCTGACTACTTCAAGCAGTTTCTTACT
The DNA here is from genome assembly GCA_004024625.1 of Mellivora capensis. Taxonomy (NCBI): domain Eukaryota; kingdom Metazoa; phylum Chordata; class Mammalia; order Carnivora; family Mustelidae; genus Mellivora; species Mellivora capensis. The sequence continues at coordinate 58,076 of PISX010009056.1, forward strand.
CCTGCTTCATATTTTCTTTGCCCTAAGGAACACAATCAACCAATCTTGCTAGAGGCATGTCTAAATGGTTAAAAGAAAGTTTAAGTGAACTTTTAACTTTCCTGGTGTAACATGTGTGATCTTTGGTGCAAAGCTTTTATAACTAGATTGGAACTGTTTAGAGTCTTTTAAATTTAACTTTTTGATTATCAGTTGTGTTTCAGAGAGTCAGTGTTGCCATAAGCACTCTCTGATAACTGAATTTACTGATTTTTATATATATATATGTATATATATATATACATATATATATATATATATATGTATATATATATATACATGTATATATGTAAGTTCTTTCCCCAAAAGAATTTGGAGTAGCTTTTGCCATATTTCCTGATAACCAATAGAATTGACAAATAACAATCCTTTCCTGCAAGAATTTGAAGTAACATTTATAATGTTAATAAAAGCATAATAGGGGCACCTGGGGTGGCGCAGTGGGTTAAAGCCTCTGCCTTCGGCTCGGGTCATGGTCTCAGGGTCCTGGGTTCGAGCCCCACATTGGGCTCTCTGCTCAGCGGGGAGCCTGCTTCTCCCTCTCTCTCTGCCTGCCTCTCTACCTACTTGTGATCTCTGTCTGTCAAACAAATAAATAAAATCTTAAAGAAAAAAAAAGCATAATAAAAAAACTATAATAAAATAGAAATAGAAACAGAACTATGGAAAAATGATGAATGTAAAATGGAGCCATATATGTTATTGCCACATTGAACTTCATACTTGTGAGATTCCTGGCAGTCAAAGCAAAGGGGGAAATATAACAGGTACATGTTTCTTCTTACCTAAAAGCAAGGGCACCTGGGTAGCTCAGTCAGTTAAGCATCTGCCTTAGGCTCAGGTCATGATCCCAGGGTCCTGGGATTGAGCCCACACTGGGCTTCCTGCTCAGCGGGAAGCCTGCTTCTCCCTCTCCCACTCCCCCTGCTTGTGTTCCCTCTTTCACTGTCTCTCTCTGTCAAATAAATAAAATCTTCAAAAAAAAAAAAATCAAGGAACACAGAACTTAAAAAAGATGAAGTTTCTCCTAGCAGCATTTTCTGGAATAAATTTTGCCCAAGGGGATTTTCTTTGTAGGAGACACTGAGTGATAGGTTCTATAATCAACCCAACTATTTTTTTAAGCAGCAAATGAAAAGGCAAATTTCTTTTTTACTTTCTTATAGCAACATTGCATGGAGGCAAAAGGCATCATTAAAGCATAACTCAGTCAAAGCAATGCTGTGAGGTACTGAACTCCTGTGAGCCATGTATATATTATTTTTATAATTTAATAAAGTGAGGTATGACTATGTTTAGTTTTGTAGGAAAAACATATTTGCAGAAAAAAAGTTCACATTTATCTTCTGGGATAAATGGCTGATGTAGTAGTTTTCAATGAGATCATTTAACTATGACATAAAATTTACCTACTGCTCTGACCCACTCATTTAATTCACACATCCCACACTATGTTGTCTTTTTATTTTTTTAAGATTTTGTCGAGAGAGAGAGAGAGAGAGAGAGAATGAATGAGCATGTGCTTGTGAGTGGGGAGGAGGGGCAGAGAGAGGGGGAGGGAATCCCAAGCAGACTCCGTGCTGAGCAGAGAGCCTGATTTGGGCCTCCATCTCACAACCCTGAGATCATGAGCTGAGCCAAAATCAAGAGTTGGATGCTGAACCAACTGAGCCACCCAGGTACTGCTGTGTTGCCTTTCTTACATAAAGATCTGCAAGTACTTTATATGGGTCTTGCTGGTTGTGGCTTCTGTTTCCTAGATTATTGTCTGTTCACCACATTGATTAAAAGCTAACTACTTTTTAAACTCAAACCCTAAAACTTGAGGGTCCTCTTGCCCTGTGGTCATTTGTGTTTGTGCTGTATGTTTTAAACATGTCATTCATCACACAGTCCTCTGAGGCACTGCATAAAAATTACTATCTTGACTATAAGACATTCTGTTAGTCAACTATGACTACAAATGGTGTTTAGATACTACCTGTCAGCATAGTATGAAACTCCCACCTAAAGATGGAAATTGCAACAACAGCAAAAAAAAATCTAACATGCATCTAAACACAATGCTAAAGAAACAATGGCTGCCAATATCAATCAAAAGAGAACAATTGTAGAAAGGGAAGGATCAGTGAATAGAAATTTGCTATAAGTGAAAAAAAGTAGGCATTTATCTTTATAAGTATCCAGCTTAAGTTAGAAACAAACAACAGGTTACACAGTGCTTCATGATGTATTACAGCAAGATAAAAATTTCTGCTAGTTTCAGGTTTTTGCTTCTGTGGATAGAGATAAACTCTTCTGTACCTAGTAAACATCTTTGCTGTTGAGTGCATTTTTTCATTTATTTATTTAATTTATTTTTATTTCTTTTCAGCATAACAGTATTCATTGTTTTTGCATCAGACCCAGTACTCCATGCAATATGTGCCCTCCCTAAAACCCACCACCAGGCTCCCCTAACCTCCCAACCCCCGCCCCTTCAAAACCCCTCAGGTTGTTTTTCAGAGTCCATAGTCTCTCATGGTTCACCTCCCCTTCCAATTTCCCTCAACTCCCTTCTCCTCTCCATCTCCCCATGTCCTCCATGTTATTTGTTATGCTCCACAAATAAGTGAAACCATATGATAATTGACTTTCTCTGCTTGACTTATTTCACTCAGCATAATCTCTTCCAGTCCCGTCCATGTTGATACAAAAGTTGGGTATTCATCCTTTCTGATGAGGCATAATACTCCATACTGTATATGGACCACATCTTCCTTATCCATTCGTCCATGGAAGGGCATCTTGGTTCTTTCCACAGTTTGGCGACCATGGCCATTGCTGCTATAAACATTGGGGTACAGATGGCCCTTCTTTTCACTACATCTGTATCTTTGGGGTAAATACCCAGTAGTGCAATTGCAGGGTCATGGGGAAGCTCTATTTTTAATTTCTTGAGGAATCTCCACACGGTTCTCCAAAGTGGCTGCACCAACTTGCATTCCCATCAACAGTGTAAGAGGGTTCCCCTTTCTCCACATCCTCTCCAACACACGTTGTTTCCTGTCTTGCTAATTTTGGCCATTCTAACTGGTGTAAGGTGGTATCTCAATGTGGTTTTAATTTGAATCTCCCTGATGGCTAGAGATGATGAACATTTTTTCATGTGTCTGATAGCCATTTGTATGTCTTCATTGGAGAAGTGTCTGTTTATGTCTTCTGCCCATTTTTTGACATGATTATCTGTTTTGTATGTGTTGAGTTTGAGAAGTTCTTTATAGATCCTGGATATCAACCTTTTGTCTGTACTGTCATTTGCAAATATCTTCTCCCATTCCGAGGGTTGCCTCTTTGTTTTGTTGACTGCATCCTTCGCTGCGCAGAAGCTTTTGATCTTGATGAAATCCCAAAAGTTCATTTTCTCTTTTGTTTCCTTTGCCTTTGGAGACATATCTTGAAAGCAGTTTCTGTGGCTGATATCAAAGAGGTTACTGCCTATGTTCTCCTCTAGGATTCTGATGGATTCCTCTCTCATGTTGAGGTCTTTTATCCATTTTGAATTTATCTTTGTTTATGGTGTAAGAGAATGGTTGAGTTTCATTCTCCTACATATAGCTGTCCAATTTTCCCAGCACCATTTATTGAAGAGACTGTCTTTTTTCCATTGTATATTTTTTCCTGCTTTGTCGAAGATTATTTGACCATTGAGTTGAGAGTCCATATCTGGGCTCTCTACTCTGTTCCACTGGTCTATGTGTCTGTTTTTATGCCAGTACCATGCTGTCTTGGTGATCACAGCTTTGTAGTAAAGCTTGAAATCAGGTAATGTGATGCCACCAGTTTTATTTTTGTTTTTCAACATTTTCTTAGCAATTCAGGGTCTCTTCTGATTCCATACAAATTTTAGGATTATTTGCTCCAGCTCTTTGAAAAATACTGGTGGAATTTTGATTGGAATGGCATTAAAAGTATAGATTGGTCTAGGTAGTATAGACATTTTAACAATGTTTATTGTTCTGATCCAAGAGCATGGAATGGTCTTCCATCTTTTTGTGTCTTCTTCAGTTTCTTTCATGAGTGTTCTGAGGTTTCTCGAGTACAGATCCTTTACCTCTTTGGTTAGGTTTATTCCCAGGTATCTAGCAACAGCAATCAGACAACAAAGAGAAATAAAAGGTATCCAAATTGGCAATGAATAAGTCAAACTCTCTCTCTTTGCAGATGACATGATACTTTATATGGAAAACCCAAAAGACTCCACCCCCAATATATATTGGCAGCATTGTTTATAATGACCAAACTGTGGAAGCAGTCCAACTGTCCACCAATAGATAAATGAATAGAGAAGAGGTGGTATATATATTGGAATATGATTCAGCCATAAACTGTTAGAACTCATACAGCAATTCAGTAACGTAGCAGGATACAAAGTCAATGTATAGAAATCAGTGGCTTTCTTATATACTTCTTATATACCAACAATCTGAAAATACAGAAAGGGAAATTAGAGAATCGATTCCATTTACTATAGCACCAAGAACCATAAGATACCTGGGAGTGCATTTTTTCTGATACTTCCCTATAGTTCCCTCAATACGTACAAACCAACTTCCATCTTAGGGCTTAGAGATCTTTTCTCAGCTAGAATAGCATTTGTGTTTTTAATTGGAAGGCCAGCATAAAGTATCTCTCATTTCTATTTAAGCAAGTTTTTCTGTGTTATCTTGACACACTTTTTACCATTCACCAGCAAGGAGCATAGCAACCAAGATAATTATATAAACACTTTATGTGAAAATATTCTATTTAAATCTGTAATTACATAATAGCATAACATAGTAAGCTATGTTTTCAAATCATTTCTAGAAGAGAGATTGTAAAACTCTTATACAAATGTGCTCTGGGACATATAGGAATCTGAAGGCAAGAAAAAATCTTAAATTTGAAAGCAAGGTTAAAATAGTCTGTTTTCCAGATTTCTCATTTGGTGCTTTGAATAATAAGATGTTATAGCAATGAAAACAAAATATTTGCCACTTCTCAGGAAAATTTTATTTTTGAAAAAAGATGATAATGATAATCTGAATTAAGTGGTTAAACATTCTTATAATAAATTCCTACCCTCTGAGTGAGTTTAGATATTTTCCAGGATGCCTGACTGGACATTGAAGAAGCTTTTGGGGCTGCCGTGGTGGGCAAAATGGAGATTTAACAGAGGTGTTAATCATGGCTTCTTTAGCTAAACACATCCTCCCATACAAGTCTTTGCCAATTCTCGCATGTCAGGACAATTGGGAAACAGCCTCTGTGGGGCAGAGAAAATAGAGAATCAAAGTAATTAGATAAACAAAATGGTTTACGTAGGTGACAATGATTAAGTGATAGATAAAAGCCAGTACAACAACTAGAAAGGCAATCTGCTTTTTTCTGTTTAGTTTTTGGGATTTATTGATTGTATCATTAGTTTGTGGTTCATGAATTAAGAAAGAAAAAGGTGAAGTTAAAAGAAAAAAAAAGAAGAAGAAAAGAAAAGCCTTAACCATTTAAATGGGTGACTCAGGAAGAGTGATGAATGATTCAACTTGATTTGCTTTCTTTTGACAGCTTGATATTAACTTTGTTTTTCCCTGTTGGCTTTGTACAGAAGTAAATGCGAGCTCTTTAAAGCCAAATTATATTTTAAAATAAGCAAAACTCTTATGTATTGAGCATTAGTATATCTTTTTAATGGCAGCAACTTCTTACATTGTCTTAAAAATCTATTTGGGCAAAGTTTTCTATTGCCGCCTTGTCGCCATTCATAAAATCTAAGAAAAATATTGTTAAAACTACTATGATAAAATAAAGCACTAAATGACATATCCAAAAAAGGTTTAGTATCCAAAATATATAAAGAACTTATAAAACTCAATAGCCAAAAAACAAATAATCCAATTAAAAAATGGACAGAAGACATGAGCAGATATTTCTCCAAAGACTTTTGGACAGCCAACAGACACATGAATAGATGCTCAACAACACCCATCATAAGGGAAATGTAAACAAAACCACAATGAGCTATCACTTCACACATGTGAGAATGGCTAAAATCAAAATCTCAAGAAACAATTAAGCATTAGTGAGGATGTGGAGATAAAGGAACCCTTGTGTGCTGTTGGTGGGAATGCACACTGGCCCAGTAACTGTGGAAAACAGTATGAAGTTTCCTTAAAAAATTAAAAATAGAACTACCCTCTGATCCAGTTGTCATACTACCGGATATTTACCCAAAGACTACAAAAACACTAATTTGAAAGGATATATGTACCCCTATGTTTATGGCAGCATTGTTTATAATGACCAAACTGTGGAAGCAGCCCAACTGTCCACCAATAGATGAATGAATAGAAAAGAGGTAGTATATAAATTGGAATATGATTCAGCCATAAAAGGAATGAAATTTTATTGTTTGCAACAATATGGATGCACCTAGTGAGTATAATGCTAAATGAAATAAGCCTGTCAGAGAAACACAAATACCATATGATTTCACTCATATGTGGAATTCAAGAAACAAAACAAACAAAGCAGGGGGAAAAAGAGACAAAACAACAACAACAAAAGACTCTTGACTATGGAGAACAAATAGACAGATACCAGTGGATGGGTGGGAGAACAGGTTAAATAGGTGAAGGGGATTGAGAGTATAGTTATCTGGATGTGTAATAAATGGAATTGCTGAATCACTGTATTGTGCACCTGAAACTAATATAACACTATATGCACCTGAAACTAATAGATCACTGTATTGTGCACCTGAAACTAATATAACACTATATGAATTAAAAAAAAAAAAGGCTTGAGCAAAAGTGCTCCTTCTATTCTATTAGCACTATAGGGTGGGGATTCTACCCTACGCTCTCTTCTAATTTTAGAGATTAACAAAATTGAGAGTAAGCTGGTTTAAAGAATTCACTCAAGGTCATGTGGTTATTTAATACATTGTGGGGATTCATACCCAGATTTGTCTAAATGGGAAATTTAAATCCAGGTTTACCTAATTCCAAGGCTGGAGTTCTTTCCATGAGTTTCCTAAATAATGAGTCTCACATGGCTTTCATTTGATTGATTATATTTGAATCAGCTAAGCAGAATGATTTTACCACAGAGTGCTTATAAAAAGAAAAGAAGTCAAAGAGACCTGCCTTCATCAGAGGTGTTCGGAGGAAAACAGATTAACACCAGAGAAAAGTTCAAAGGGTTCAAAAGTTCAAAGACCCATATGAAGGAGATTTTTCTTCAAAAGAAAGGATTTTAGGACAAATGTTGCTGTCAGACAATGTTTCCTAAATTTACCTTATTATAAGGCTCACTTGTGATGCTTGTTAAAAAAAAAAAGCCCCCTCCCTTAGAGAATCTGATTCAATAGACTTCATGTGGTCCAACACCCAAATCTGTATTTTAATAAGAATTCTTCCCCCCAAGTTGTTTTGTTTATTTTAATCAGGCAAGTTTAGGAAACATTGTTTGAAAAGTAAGGATCGATATTCTGAACATCCAAAATTTAACACAGGTACGTATTTTAACTGTTGGAAAGAGTATAACAACAACAAAAAAAGATCATTCGGTAGATTTTTGTTTGAGGGTGTCTGTGAACAGCAGGCTGTGTGAAAAAAAGAAATCAGGGTAAATGGGGTTCAAGTAAAATAAAAGATAGCACACATGTTATTCAGAGCCTTTCTGGATGCATGTGACTGAAGACCATGCTCATACTAGTTTAAGCAAAAAGGACGGTGAGTGTGTGTGTCTGTGTGTGTGTGTTGGGCGGGGGGGGGGGGGGGGGGGGCAGTGGGGAATGAAGGGGTTTACTGGCTCACAAGTACTGTAATGACTGGAAGGCTTAAATCGTGTGCAGATTCCCTTCTGGGATTGTCACGTCATTCTCAGGGAAGGCTGTGATTGGTCATCGTGAGTCATCTGCCCGCCCCTGTGGTGGGCTGTAGCCAGTGATTGACAGTCATATGCACCACGGGGAGAGGAGAAGCAGGATTCTTCAAAGCAAAGCAAGGCCTTATAACAGAAGGGCAGGGGGAAGGGGATCTGGGGCTGGGGGATTAAAACAAACAAACCAACCACCAAGCAGTGACAAGAGTACCCTCACAGTCATTATTTTCCCTATTCAGGAATTTGGGTAAACTCTGAGAGTAACTGTTGTAAGTATTGTAAGTAAAATTGAGTATTGTAATTGAAGCTCAAATGCCAGCTTGCATCATTTGAATGAATGGAGAAAGGACATTTCCATACAAAAACACTGGCATCACAGTGTTTTTTTCCATCACAATTGATTGGAGAAAGGACGTTTCTTAGGGGCCAACTGACAAGCTTCTTCAGGACATGTTCACCTCCCAGATAATGTGTACATTTTATTTCATTTCCTTTTACATCCAGCTCTTCCCTAAAGTATCTGTTAGAAGTGATGACTTATCTTTGGAAATTGATTTGTTTCCAAGATTACAAGCATCAATTTTGTTAGTTTTCCAGTAATACTTCCAATAAAAATTCTGAGACTTCACTTCTTAGCCTATGCCTGAGCCTCCTTCCCCAAAAAAGATTTCATTCTCAATAGTTGCAATGATAAAGCAATATCATGCTATTTAAACACATTTTATTGAAAAGTGGCAAAGATTTAAAAATATTTTTAGCAGTCTAAAAATACTGGTTATGTTGGCAGCTTTTTAAAACAAAATGTCCTTCAAGATCAAGGACAAAAGAGACAGTTACAGAGAAACCATCCATTCAACAAATCTTAAATTAAAAAAAAAACCCTACTACGTGGCACATTACAATAAGTACTTTGGAAGTCTTGGTATTACTTGTTATCTACGGTAAGATAAGTGTTTCTTGAATAGTAGTCCTCTTAAGTTTCTCAGAAATCTGATGCATAACAGTTTTGCTCAGTAAAATTTGGAGACTCATAGGGTTGTTGCCATCACCAGAAACATGGGTAAACACAGTTGGTCACTGGCGCTCCTTCCTTGCCTCCTATTCTTGTTCCCCCTGGTGGAGCCTCTGCACGCCCCATATCCTGAGTGTTGTTCCTCTGGGGTTGCAAAGACCTCACTATGGGCTCCCTGACCAGCTCTGCCCTGTCATGAGTGTCTCTCTTCCAGAATTTTTACCAGTTACAATGAGTCTGGGTTGGTGTTAAGATGGTATTATGTTTAGCAACACATTAATACTTGAATCCTGCCAGCCTTTCAGGCACCCATTCTCAAATTGCCAAGGAATATGCAAACACTGAAAAAAAAAAAAAAGCAAGCAAGGAAATGCTTTGCTCACTCTGCTGGAGGAGAACCTGGTGAGTGAGGCGGGAGGAGGACTAAGGAGCTTTCCCTTCCTTCAGACTAAATTAGAACCTTGAATTTTACGATACGTAATAAAAGGCACACAGAACAGACTCACCAGTTCTAAGAGGACGGAGACACAGAGAGACAGACAGACAGCAAGAGAGATGGCAAGTGTCTCTGGTCTCCCAGGAGGCTCTGGCCTGGCTGTCTTGTGGGATAGCAAATCCTTTACTGCATCTTTCCAAGAGCACCTCTTACAGATGAGATAATGAGCCTCTCCCCAAAACCATGGCTTGTTCTGTACTAGCTTTTCCTTTACACTCTGCACAAATGGATATTAGTAGACTGGACCTCATTTCTGAAATGCTGGTCAGAGGCGTTTCTGTGGCTCTCTTAAATAAGGCACTGGGGCGTAGTGCAGAGAAGATGAAGTTGAACTGGAACATACTGGAAGCAGGCAGTATGTTCCAGTTGCCCTTCTGCTACTTAGTGCCACTCAACTTCAGGCAATTCCAATTCTCCGAATCTGAGTTACCTGATCTGTAATCTAAGGATATTATTACCTTAGATATTTTCTGAAGGCAAGATAAATTCTTAACATATTTGCCATCACCAAAATCCTAAATCTCTTCCTTAGGCTTTTGACGACCCCAAAGTGTGAGAGTGTATTTTTCTCCCTCCCCACCCCCGCTTTTTTTCTCAACTTAAAAAAGTGAAAATAAAGGTGGAGGCCTCACATACTTCTAAGATTTCAGAACACAACACCCCAAGAGGATTGCTGACATTTAAGTCTCCAGGTCTCCTGGGAGAAGAGTTGCAGAGAGCTTGCCCTCCAGACAGCAGGATGGAGACGTTCTAACAAGCCCGAGAGGACTGTGGCCCCAGTGGCTGACAGCCTTGCCTCCAGTGCCTTTGGCACAGAAAGGCCAAGGGCTCAGTGTCTGCCTCCCGGAACAGAGTTTTTTTTAGACAACGATGATGGGTTTCTCAGGAGAAAAAAAGACAAACAAATGAAAGACAGTAGGATAAATTCTTTCCTGATGGAACTGTCACTTGACATAAAATCCTAGAATATGTAAATCCATTTCTGAAGACCTTCTTGAAAACCTTGAGCATTTGTTGGGGTCATGGAGAGTTGAGAGTTCCTGCTCATAAAATCGTTTCATACTTGTAGAAAGGAAAGTTGCAGAAGGAATAAAATTGTCTCTGAGAATGACCTCTTGCACAGAAAGACCCTGACCAGTTTTTCATGAACAAGGGGTGGATTATAGAGCTGAGAAGGACAGCCCTGTCCTTATGACATACACTACAGCTCACGCTCCTCGGCCTCCCCTGTCTGCGTACACACGGGTGGTATGCTGATCATGCCCAGGTGTCTCTGGTCACATGTGGCTCTTACTTCTCAGGAAGTTGTTTCTGGCTATATCTGGACCTGCATCTCATTTGTGCTTACAAGCAATTTTATTGGCTAAAGAGGATGCCAAGTCTGCCATGTTCTTTCCCTCTCTGGTCCTTTTGGCTGTTGTGACCATCCTGGGGGGCACTGCCGGGCTGCTGTGGCTAGGATCAGGGTGTTTCCTCCATGTGTGGTCAGTGAAATTCACCCAGTTCTTCCAAAGGACCACTTGTGAAGTCTCCAAGCAGCAAGTTTAGAAGTCTGAGGAGGCTTCTGTCCCCAGGTGTGGGTCACATGGTTACTCAGTTATTAATCATTAGCGGGATACAAAATGCAATGTGGGGCCTCTGCCCTGTGATTTTCAGAATCTCTCATTCAGCTTGGCCTACAGTCTGTCTCCATAAAACAGCTCAGCATGAGTCCCTGGTGCTGGACCTGGGAATTCAATAGGCGACAGACTACAGATGGTAGGCTCTTCTTCACTCCACTCCCCTCCCTTTTCTCTGTATGTACAGTCTTATTTTTCCCCACTTAATTAATTCTTGCAAATAGATGCTTATTGGCCATTTCCCCCATCCCCTTCTCTCATATATATGTCTTGACTTGTAATATCCTTTGAGTTTTGGACCTCTGCCATGCTAACTTAATGTGTTTCATTGCTATATTCATTCATGTATTTTTTAGAGTTGCCAGATAAAATACAGGATGTCCAGTTAAATTTGAATTTCAGATACACAGTGAATAATGTTTAAAGTGTAACTATGCCTCAAGTGTTGCATGGGGCATGCTCATACTAAAAAATAATTTGTTTATTTGAGATTCAAATTGAGCTAGGTATTCTATACTTTTATTTGCTAAATCTGCAAACCCTAGCTTTTAGTACTCTGTTTTCATGATTATAAAATATATATATATATATTTTAAAGATTTTATTTATTTATTTGACAGACAGAGATTACAAGTAGGCAAGAGAGGCAGGCAGGGAGAGAGAGGAGGAAGCAGGCTCTCCAAGGAGCAGAGAGCCGGATGTGCGGCTCGATCCCAAGACCCTGGGATCATGACCTGAGCCGAAAGCAGAGGCTTTAACCCACTGAGCCACCCAGGCGCCCCCATGATTATAAAATACTTAAGAAGCTTTTTATGATCGTTCTGGATGGGTGTCCTTAGTAGTCTCTCTCTCTCTTTTTTTTTTCTATAAGGTTTTCTTCAACCAAAAATTCTTCTACAGAGGCTTTCAGAAACCTTAGGTCAGAAATTAGAGAGTTGACTGTCATAATCATATCTTTCCCCAAACTTAAGAACTCTGCCTTGGAAAGGAGGGAGCGGCCATCAGAAAGGCAGGGAGGAAGGAAGATTCAAGCATGCTGAGAACAGAGGGTCTGATGTCCCACAGAGAAAGGAAGTAATTGGGCAGCTTGGGGATCTTGGATGTTTTCCAAAAGACTTGGGAATCAGAGGCCCCTGGGATTATTATTCATGCCCTTGATTATTGCTCAAAGCAGGTGAAGCCTGGATAAGAAAGGGTTAACCAAAGTTAGACCTTGAGAGAGCAAATCACAGGAAACCCATGAGAAGAGTTTCCTGGCCTCCTGATGTTAAACAGTATTATCTCCTGAGTTTTAGTATTCTGTGTTGAAAAATTCTGAACTAAGACTCTGTCGATTTATACAAAATGACAGAAAACACTTTTCCCTTAGAGAGATATAAAAATAGAAATAATGCCTTGAAAACTTTAGCCTTGGAAATATAGTATCTATTGATCTGAATTGCTAATGCAAAAATATTGTGTTTTTATTTTAAAATCTATATGTCTCTGACTTAAAATTTTCATAAATATTTTAGCAGAATATTAACTTTCATTATTTATGAATCTGTTGAACTTTGCAAGGCTTTGCTGACAGTTAAAAGGATTACAATTTTAAGGATAGTTCATTTTACATCATAAATAACCTAAAAGGTCACTTAGTATCCTACAATAACACCTAAAGACAGGAGATATGGAGAGTAAGTATTAGAAGGTGGAAGAGTTGACAATTACTTTTAAAAAGGTCCATTGATTTTTTTTTTTTTTTCAGTTGGAAATGAAAAACAGAAATTCCATCAGGGTTACTAATTATTACAAAGTGGTTGTTTTAGTTTATACCTTTTCTGATATTCTTATTATTCTAGTAGTAGTTTCCCTTTTCTAGCGTGTAGGTTTTTGATTTGCGGTAACGTATTAGGGTACAGGCGAGGCAGCTCTAACAATAAGACTCAAAATTAAAGTGGCTTCAACAAAACAGAAGCTCCTCTCTCTTTCTCATACATACACAGACCCATGCATACCTAAATGTCTTCAACGGCAGGCAGCCTTTCTTTTCTCAGTCGTCGCCTCCAGCGGGTGGGGCTATGGCAGCCTCTTCTCCCAGCCATTGGAAAGGGCAAAGGAGCCAAGAGACTCCAGCTCAGGTGTATGGAGAGTCAGACCCAGAAGTGGCACACATTGCATTTGCTGACATTCCACTGAACGTTAACTTAACCAGGTAGTTGCAACTAGCCACATAGAACACTGGGAAATATCTGGGACCATCTCAAAGTGCTGTTTTCCGATTTATTTAATTAACAGGTGTTGGCAAAATAAGCAATGCGTTGGTTAAGCAGAAGCCAATTTTTTTTGTCTTTTAATTTTTAATAAAATAATTATGTCTTGATTAACTTTCATTTTAGATAATAAAATTAATTTATCTTATTATGTAACATTATCAGTAGTGTCTGCCCATCAGGATATTTTTGGAATAATAGTTTTTTTTTTTTTAAGGTTTTATTTATTTATTTGACAAGGAGAGAGAGAGGAGAGCAAACACAGGTGGGGGAGGAGCAGAGGAAGAGGGAGAAAGAGACTTCCCGCTGAGCACGGAGCCCAATACGGGGCTTGATCCCAAGATCCTGGGCTCATGACCTGAGCCGAAGCAGATGCTTGACTGAGCCAGCCAGGTGCCAAATATATTTGTAATAATTATGAACTTTACGTAAGATGTGTCTACGTAAGTATATTGTCACTGTATGTGGAATATAAGTTATCATCTAGGTTTCATCCTAGATGGGGGTTTTACATGCTTATGTTTCTATTGGATTTACAATTTAATGCAAAACTTCCTTTTTTTCCAGAAGCCTGTTATACTGAAAGCGGTTTTCAAATATTATGCCAACTAAAGCATTTGTTTTGACTTTCTGTTCCAAAAACACTTTGAAAGGCCTAATGTAAACAATTTCTCTAATGAACCACTATTTCTTTCTATGCTGTTTAATTGCCTACTTTGGTTCATCTCATAAATACTTGGTTATTGAATGTCATGGAGGCCTCACCGCCCTCTGGGGACACCTATGAAGGGTTCTTGATACCTCTGGAAGCTTGATGACAAGGTGCTCTCCAGGCCAGTGAACAGGGCCTGCCACCCAATTGGTTTGAGCCCAGGAGGCTCGAGGAGAATTATGAACAAGGACTCTGGCTTCTGTGCTGTTTCCCTGGCTTCTCTGAAAATAAGAATCACCCTGGGCACTTATTTAATATTTAACTTCCCTGCCTCCTCACCTGGATTGTGATTCAATGGTTTTAGGTGGGGCATGGGAATTTGTGCATTTAGCAAGTGCCCTGGGTAATTCTTATCATCAGAGGTGTTTGTAAAAGGCTGCACAGGGGTAGACTTTATTCTCTGTGCTAAAGGGCAAAGACAGCATCCTCCACTGGGATTGACCACTCTAAGTAATAGACAGGGTGGGCTGCCGATCACTGCTCAGGGGCTTGGTAGCGTCTTCCTTTGTCTGGGAAGCGATGAGATGACCGGAGCAATTGTCCAGTATAGGCACTTGGAAGGGCATACCTCTGTTCTTGGACCATGGGTTGAAAGATGGCACAGCCATGTTTTCTCTCTGGTTCCAGACTCACTATCTAATGACAGGTACTTTAGCCTGAGAGGAAATAGTTTCCCAACCGTGGATGCTGGCCTAAGGGCCCTTCCTTATATTCCAGTCCTGAAGCGGAATTCACAGTACTTAGTAATGATGACCACCTAAAAATCATGGATTACCCAGTTACCAGGGATGGCTGTTTTATTTTTTTATAATCCTTTAATCTCTAGATTCTTGGTAATCAGAATATTTTCCTTTTCTTTCTTTTTTTCCAAAGAGAAGCAGGAAAATTATGGTCTACGTACAAAGATCTGCGGCTTTTCAAAAGTTTGCATTACTCCACCTTGCTTTGACAAAACATCTACATCAATACCTGTGTTTATCAACCAAAAGAAATCCAAAGAGAACTTTTGCTTTTATTAAAAAAAAAAAGACAAAAACCTGCAAATAGCCTTCAGCCTTTGTTTTGCAGCATGCTTCTAGCAGAGAGAGTGGCCCTGCCCCCCACCTTCCCCAGAAGCTGCACACAACATCTCAGCCTAGACCTGTGTCTGTGGGCATCTGTGCCTTATCCCCCTTTGTTTTGTGCACCTTTTAGCAACATGCGTCCAAAGGTAGAGCCTAAGAGAGGTTATTTTATGGGTCTGGGAACGCTACAAGATTTTCCGTAGGAATCCATTGATGATTGCTTTTTTCCTTTATGCCATTTCCGCTTACAAAAAAAGGCTTAGGAACACTCTACTTTTGGAAAGCAGGGGAAACCTGTATTCAAACTCTTAGCCTTTCCCTGGGCTTTGAATAGTTCAAGCTGAAGCCAAAGCCGGTAAGTAACAGGATAAAAATAGTCAGGGCCTTTGATAAGCAGACATGTGAAGACTATTTTTATTAAACATCTGAAGTGGAAAGCTCTTCTAAGATTCTGTATCCTTGATCACCAAAATGAGGCACGATATAGATTCTGATTTCACACAGGGGTGATTACAGAGGATTTCCACCCTTCTTCTTCAAGTTCCAGTGCATCTCTGTTCCACATGGTTTTGGGTACAGTTCCACCGACTGGGATAGCTATAGATTTTTCTAGTGAATTCTAAGTGGAATTATGTAACTGTACCATGAATAAAGAGCTGTGCATCAACTATGAGGGATTTTTAAAGAGGAGCGTGTGTTAGTAATGGTCTGGTTGCCTTGAATAATGAGGAGGCAAGAGAATTTTTTTCAATATGGGGTAATAAGTGACTCTAAAAGTACACCTCTATTCTTGGGATACATGCTGGAAGCAACCCAGCTGGGGCTGTGTCTGCCCAGTGCGAGGTAAGTACCAAGTTGTCATGACATATTAGCTCACGAAATGTCAGAAGGCACCAAAAGAGTCATTTTGAAACCCCTTTAGGGTCCTAAGCAGGCACCCATCTCTAGTAAAATACTAGAAACAGCAAGGATATTTGTACAGACTGCAAAATGAGTAACTCTAAGTTTCATGGATGCAGGGACCGTGCCTAACTTGCTAATCGTATCCCTAGTTCTTGATACATAACTGATGTTTAATAAATGTACCTTGTACAAATCAAGAAATGAGTGAATGTGCGTGCTTGTTATACTAGAAGGCTATTTGTAAAGGCTGTCCTTAAGGAAGTGCTGGAAAGGTTCTGTTTGGAAATCCCTTTAGAGTCCGTCGTGACCCACTTTCTGGAGCACTGAACGGGAGTGTCACTCATAGTCATGATGATGGCATCTTCATCATCGCCATCATCCAGAGGTATCTTCTCTGGAGAGACAGCGGCAGAAGTCTTTCCTCGGTCTTACTTTCCTCTCCGCCATTCCTAAAATATGACTTCCTTCTCATTTATTTCTATTGTACATCTAAGGGAAAGGAATAATAGAATCATAGGATCTCAGAGGTTCAAAAGAATCCTAATGGTTTTCTAGTAGCCCTACGGAATCTTTAATGTCAGAGAAACGTCTCCATTCCCCCAGGCTGCCTGGCTGACCTCGAACTGTTGCAGGGACTAGAAGCAGCCTCCCAACTCTTTAGGTGAATCCGTCTCTTCTCATTTGTCTCAGATTGCCCAATAGATGTTCCCCAAACTAAGCTGAAAATTGTTTCTAAATTCTACCCAGCAGGACCATTCAGAACACGTCTTTTTCTCTTCCATAGGGCCACCCTTTACTTCTTTGCCAACCGCATTCATAAACTCCCATGAGTCATTTAATCGCAATAATGAAGGCTGCCGTTTGCTGTAAGCCAGGCCCATGGTAAGCACTTCTCGGACATCCTCTCATCTAACCTTCACAATACACCCGAGTGTCAGGTACCACTATGATCTTCCCATGACAGGTAAAACCCTGCGGCTTAGAGAGATTAAGTAATTGGCTGGCAGTCACAGCGTTAGGAAGCTGTAGGACTGAGACTTGAGCATGGCCGTACCGGGGCTCAAGTTCAGGTTGACCTTACAGTGAATTTTCCATTGTTTGTTTAAGAAGTTCAAGTTGGGGACGCCTGGGTGGCTCAGTTGGTTAAGCAGCTGCCTTCGGCTCAGGTCATGATCCCCGCGTCCTGGGATCGAGTCCCACATCGGGCTCCTTGCTCAGCAGGGAGCCTGCTTCCTCCTCTGCCTCTTCCTGCCACTCTGCCTGCCTGTGCTCACTCTGTCTGACAAATAAATAAATAAAATCTTTAAAAAAAAAAAAAAGAAGTTCAAGTTGCTCTCTGCTCTTGAAGGCTGCAATTGGCCCAACAAATATACTCACTATGCTGCTTCATTGCAGCTTCCAGCATCCTTCTGCATTTGGAAAAAAGGCCAATTTTTTTCTTTCCTATCTCCAGTTCCACAGCACTTTCCCTTTTCTCCTAGATTCTTAAAGGTCACTGAACATGGTTTGAACTACTTCTGATGGGAATGTACCGTGGCTACAAAGCAGAACAAGTAAATTCCCACTCTGCCAGGCAGTGTTTTAGATCTCGCACACAACCGCTGCTCTACCTACCCCCTTGTTCACTAAATACAAAACAATTATGTTACCCTAAGGGGAAGGGAGGCTAGGTGGCAAGGTGAGAGAAGGAATATATTTCCTTTTAGTTTTATCCTCTCATATGAATACATTTCTCTGTGGCTTAGAAAACTAAGACAGACTTAGGAGGTGGTCTATTTTCTGAGCAAATTTTGGCCTTTATATGGCCATTGTTTGAGTATTTTACTGTTCTGTGTTGACTCAGTATAGACAGATCATTCCCCCCTCTTGCATCAGAGAAAGCATAATACCTCACCTGACTATTGATATGCCAGTGAAGACAGATGATCCAAGAGCACAGGAAAGAAAAGTAACCCTAGTGATAGGGAAAGAGGAAACATATTTAGCCAAAAAAGTAAAAAGTCAAACATACACATACACACTACAATTCTATTTTTTAAAAAGTATATGATTCCTTGGGGCGCCTGGGTGGCTCAGTAGGTTAAAGCCTCTGCCTTTGGCTCAGGTCATGATCCCAGGGTGCTGGGATCGAGCCCCACATCGGGGTCTCTGCTCCGCGGAGAGCCTGCTTCCCCCTCTCTCTCCCTGCCTGCCTCTCTTGCCTACTTGTAATCTCTGTCTGTCAAATAAATAAATAAAATCTTAAAAAAAAAAGAGTATATGATTCCGGGCACCTGGGTGACTCAGTCAGTTAGGTGTCTGCTCAGGCTCAGTTCATGCTCTTGGGGTCCTGGAATCAAGGTCTGCATGGACTCCCTGTTCTGCGGGGCATCTGCCTCTTCCTCTGCATCCCTCCCTGACCCCCATGCTCGTTCTCAATCTCTCTCTCAAATAAATAATCTTAAAAAAATAAAGTGTGATTCCAAACATCTGTAATTCCCCTTTCTCCAGGTTCTTTCAGACTTCCATATAGGGCTATTTGAAGAGTCATTAATATTTCACTGGTTCTTATCCATCCAGTCCACTCCTGGTGTATCTCATGCAAACTCAGATTCAGGTCCCCTCTGCTTTCATGGGATGTCTGATCCATCTCCTCATTTTCTACATTGAATGCACTCTGTGCTGGCTGATGCTGAGGTCCTGGGCGCCCACCAAGCTGAACGTGGTGCACTGGCCATTGCTACTGGCGGTCATTGCCTGATGGCCAGAGAACCCCTGCTGCTTCCAGTTACCATAGTGCCTCTGGCACCCCTTCCTGTGCCTTGTTCAGGTTCAATGCACGTGTTTAGACTCACACATGTTTAAACACAGTTTAGACTCAAGAGTGGACAACCCCCCACCCATTATAGAGCATTAAAAAGGCCAAATAAAAAATAAAAAAAAGGTCTATTGAAATTTATTTTTTTAAAGGTTTTATTTATTCATTTGAGAGAAACAGAGAAAGGCAGAAGCAGGCTCCACATTGAGCCTGCCAGGAGACGGACATGGGGCTCGATCCCAGGACCTGGAAATCATGACCTGAGCTGAAGGCATTCGCCCGACCATCTTAGCCACCCAGGTGCCCCAAGGTCTATTGAGATTTAGCTGACTAGCATTACTACAGTGGAGATAGGGCTCATTTGTATATTGGTTACGATTCTCCCGTTGTTGTTTCATTTATCTGCTTATTGTCTATGTCACTTTAACCCCTGAGTTAGCATGGGCAGGAGAGGCAATTGGAAATCGAATCAATTCTACTAGCAAATTTTGTGACATGTTTGGCAAAGGAGAATCCTGAAAAGGCAGTCCTGGTGACAAAGACATTTTAAGATTTTTCGTTGGCTTTGCTTATGTACGCCCTTCCAATCATGCGCTATGCCAGATAATTGGAAATGTGCCACGTCTGCACAACCATGTCCGTCCACATCATGATGACACAGTGTGGAATGACAGGTTTCGGTGATGACACTAGCTTGGTCTAAAACAGTGTGATAAAATCAAAGGGCTAAAAACAATTTTAAAAAACACAAAGATTCAAGGTACTAAACAAAACAGAAGGCAAAGTCACTTTGGAAATAGAATAGAAAGAAATCCCTGTGTTTAATATTCAGTGTACAGACCCATACAAAGTCAATTAAAGGCTTAAAATTTCAGTGCTCATCCATATGTCATTGCATGTTTCCTGTGGCCCTGGTGCAGAAATGAATATTTCTAATAATAATCCCTTACTTAGGAGGTCCCGTAGGCCAACCACACTCACAAGTGAGAGTCTGTCTAGTCTAGTGAAAAGAAGTTCAGATATATTATCATACTTCTCCAGTTCTGAGGGATACAACATAGAAATGTATAAGAGCCAGTGCCATTGATACAATTATTTTCAGCTTCTAGCCATAATGGACTTTCTTCTAACCATGGTTTGTTTGC